>VIAB01000376.1:370501-382445 GCA_009801035.1 Oophaga pumilio | reverse complement strand
AGGGCACGGGTAGGGTGATATAGACATAAATGAGGGAGGGGATATAGGGCAGTGCAGAACTGTGGAGAGCTATGTGGATGAGAGAGATGAGTTTATATTGGATTCTGTTGTGAATGGGTAACCAGTGTAATGGCTGGCACAGGGTGAAGGCATCAGTGAAGCAGCTGGACAAAAATCTGACCCTGGCTGCCGCATTCAGGACGCATTAGAGAGGAGAAAGTTTGGTTAGAGGGAGAAGGATCATTACAGAGTTGCAGTAGTCCAGACGAAAATGAATAAGAGCGATAGTAACAGATTTTGCAGTTTTGGGGGCGAGAAAAGGTCGGATTCTGGAGATGTTGTTAAGATGCAGGTAACAGCGAGCGAGTGATTGGATATAAAGGAAAGTTAAATAAATTAATGATTCTCATTAATTACGAAGCATTACCTTAAAAATAAAATCTAAATTGAATCTAAGATTAAAAAATGTGTTTCCATTCTCAATACTCACAGTATAGGATTTCATAGTCTCCAGAATTTGACATGATATAATTTCCATCTTTTGACCAATCCAAATGGGTGATAAAGCTTGTGTGCCCCTGTAGTGAGAAGATGAACACAAGTTCCATTTATTAATGTTATTGGTAACTTTCCTATGGTACTTTAACATAAAAGGAAAATTAACTATTTGTATACTGTGATGCCCAGTATTAATATAGCAGTGACCCTAAGTTACAATATTAGTTTATTTCTTGACAACTAATACCATAACTCTAAAGAAAACTAGTAAATGGAAGTCCCAAATAAGAGGAAAATTAAGATTAAATCTGACAAAGAAAAAGGAGTTTGTCCGGAACTAACATACTGAAGACCTTTACTTGGGGTAGGTTATAAATAGATTGGTGGGGATCTGACACTAGGGACCCTAACTGATCAGACAAAATCCGCCCAGCTCTAGTGGACAAGATGTAAACAATGTACAGGGTGGAAAAACGCAGCTACATAGATATGTAGTGGCTGCTGCGGAGTACTACAGTTTATCACCCATTCACTTGAATAGTAGCTGAGCTGCAGTATCCTCGGACATTCACTACACAGTGTACGGAGCTATGTTGTTCGAGCTTTGTCTATAGGGTACTTCTGATGGCCTTTGTCGGACCACCATCCAACTAATACGGATAACCAATTCGTAGTCCTGGACTGTAACCTGAGGCCAATGTAGCCTGATGGACCGCTTTACCAGAACTGGTCACTTAGTTCTAAAATAAGTGCCAATGGATATATCAAATTTGCATTGACAGCAATGGATCCTAAGAGTATCAGAAAAGCAAATACTGAAGGCTGAGAACTCACCACGCACTTCCCATATCGCGTGTAATGCTGCGCTCTTTCACACACGATTGTCTCTTCTTCTCCTTCTGGGTTTTCTCCTTCTTCTTGGGAGCTATATTTTTCTTCTAAAGAGCTGTCGCGGGAATAATCCTTATGTTCTTTCTGGCCCGTGTTGTACATGTAGATGACATTATCATGGGAACCAACAGCCAGGAAACTCCCATCTACCGGAAAGAAAGACAGAATGATGAAAACCATGCAGAATGTAAGATGTCAAAACAACTATAAAGGCCGATATAAACAAGACGGTAATGAAACACAAAATATTTTGCGGTAAAAGGTTCTTTCCACACCGCCATTTTTAAAATCACATATAATCAGTGAATTGAAAAATTTTGGTGGACATTTCAGGAAGATCATTGCAACAGGACATGACTGTGGTCAAAGGTCGGCCATGTTGTAGCCTCTTTTGGCTGATCATTCACATGGGATAATTGATGTCCGGAGGTTCCCGCTATCTCACCAAACTGTCCCATGCACATGAGTCTCGGCTTTAATAATAATAATAATAATCTTTACTTTTATATAGCGCTAACATATTCCACAGCGCTTTACAGTTTGCATACATTATAGTTGCTGTCCCCGATGGGACTCACAATCAAGATTCCCTATCAGTATGTTTTTTGGAGTGTGGGAGGAAACCGGAGTACCCGGAGGAAACCCACGCAAACACGGGGAGAACATACAAACTCCTTGCAGATGTTGTCCTTGATGGGATACGAACCCAGGACTCCAGCGCTGCAAGGCTGCAGTGCTATCCACTGAGCCACTGTGCTGCCCAGCTTTACTGAACATCCATGGGTTTTTAGCACAGAGAGAGGAGAAAGCCGTTTCTGGACTGCTCTGTTAAGCGGCTTCTCTCTCCTAAAAGATAGGTCAAAATTCCAACCGATCCTGCTCCTCCCCAACATGATCTGTTGGAGGGGAGAGTCAGGAGGCCCCCCCCATATACACCACCTTGTTGATCCCACCGAAATCAGCCAACTTAAATCTGACGTGTACGAGAGCCTCACTACAGCCTCAAATAATGTAAGAAATTAGAAAACCTACAACCTGCACTTATTTTCCAGATATATCCCAGAATCTAAAATGGACACGAAACTCAAATATACATTAAGAAAAAAATGCACTTGAAAAATAGACACTTGTGTCTTTACTCACCTGGAGAGTATCTGACCACAGAGAGTTGCTCATTCCCATCGGAGTGCACCGAGAGGATTTTGCTGGACTGCAGGTCCAAGACCAGCCACCTGTAAAGAACGGATATGTGATGGCTACATAGGTGAAAAAAGGAGGTACAGAGCCACAAATCAATGTGGGTAAGAAAAGCGGCAATGCCATCGTAACACCAGACCAGGGCAGGACATGGCACTTACTAGCATGTAGTACATATTTGGGAGAATTTTAAGGAGAGAAGTAAGAATGAAAAGATGATGTTATAGAAGAGGAAAGAAGGAACTGCAAAACAGATGTCTATTCTTACTTTCCTGTGCTTAGACCCACACAAACTTCTCTTCCATTGGGATGGAAATCTGCACATAAACCAGGATCCTACGAGTAAGAAGCACTGTTTCATAGTAGGGCCATAAATATACACAAAAACTGTTCCCAAAAGACTATAAAATTACCTAATCCTATACTCCATTCAGCAACCCTATAGTAGAGAGAAACTTGAAGTGATTTTTCACGTTCACAATAATGGTGGCCTACCCTCAGGATGTGACATGAATATCAGATCAGTAGGGATGCAACTCTCAACTGTTTAGGAAGACGAAGGTACTCAGTCTTTTCTGCGCTATTTTGGATGGCGGAGGTACTCACAGTCTTTTCTGCGCTGTTTTGGATGGCGGAGGTACTCACAGCCTTTTCTGCGCTATTTTGTAGGGCGGACGTACTCACAGCCTTTTTTGCACTATTTTGGAGGGCGGAGATACAGTCTTTTCTGTGTTATTTGGGAGGGCGGAGGTAGTCACTGCCTTTTCTGCGTTATGTGGGATTGCGGAGATACTCACAGCCTTTTCTGTGCTGTTTGGGAGGGTAGAGGTACTCACAGCCTTTTCTGTGCTATTTTGGAGGGCAGATGTACTCACAGCCTTTTCTGCACTATTTTGGAGGGCGGAGATACAGTCTTTTCTGTGTTATTTGGGAGGGCGGAGGTCGTCACAGCCTTTTCTGCGTTATTTGGGATTGCGGAGATACTCACAGCCTTTTCTGCACTGTTTGGGAGGACGGAGGTACTCACGGCCTTTTCTGCGCTATTTGGGAGGGCGGAGGTACTCACAGCCTTTTCTGCGCTGTTCACCTACAAGCCGTCTACAGACGCAGTGCAGGTAAACAGAACACAGGCCGACAGTCACAGACCCCTCAAACAGTTGATCAGTGAGGGGTCCAAAGTGCTGGATCTCCACCGAATGAATATTGTGATTCTGGAGAACTTCGTTAAACACTTAGCAAACTTGATTTAGCTCATATCCACATCTAAACATAACTGTTGATAATGATTTATATTATGATGACCCTTAAGGCCACGTTCCCACGATGAGCTTTTGGGGAGTTTTCTGCACTCATTAAGTAAAATAGGTCACTTGCATCTTTTAGAAAATATGCAGCGTAAAAAAAAACTCACCAAACTCATTGTGGGACTGTAACTAAAGGCGCTCACCCCCTTCACTGCTTTGATTCATAGAATACCCTGAATGAGGGACCCCCCTTTACAATGTTTATATGACCTAATAGGGAAGATAGACAGGTATTGGCTTTATGCGAGAAAACCCCTTATACAGTAATTGCACCATAATGTAACATTTCTGTGACTCACCTCTAATAAACATGCCCAATTCAGAGTATGGTCATTGCCATTCCAAATACACAACTGCTTGTCATGGCCACAGGTCACAAATATATTCTGAAACGGATGTGTAGCCAAACCCCACAATTCATCTGTGTGCCCCTACAGAAAACAAGGAGACATGCAACAGAATGCATGAGTGTATCATATATTTTATGTATATATCTACAGTGTATCTCACATTCCAGGCACAACAAAGGAAACATCAATAATGCAGTGCCCTCAAGACTCACATTAGCTTTTCTTATTATTTTTATTGGCAGGCTTGCAGCCGCGGGGACTCAAACATATTATTTGAGCACGCCAAAGACACTCGGTTAGCACCCGAGCATGGGAGATAACACCTTATCCCAGCACGTTAAATCATCACTAAAAATAAAGCTTTATTCACACTAGCATTGATGTCTCCATTCACTACTTTTCTCCTTTTAAGTTTTTTTTGTCCTTATAAGAAAGAATTACAGAAGAAGGGAAGACAAACATTCACAAAATTCTGAAAAGGTTTTTCCATTTCCCTTAGGATATGTTCCGGTTTTGTTTTTCAGAAAATAACTGAAGGGCGAATTAGGCCTTTGGAAACAAGTCTGAAATGAACCTCAATTATTTACTTATTTTACTCACTTATATAGCACCATTAATTTTGCAGCACTCTACAGACATTTTCATCGCTGTCCCCATTGGGGCTCACGATCTAGATTCCCTATCAGTATGTCTTTGGAGTGTGGGGGGAAACCGGAGAACCCAGAGGAAATCCACACAAACATGGGAAGAACATACAAACTCCTTGCAGATGTTGTTCTTGGTGGGCTTTGAACCCAGGACCCCAGCGCTGCAAAGCAACAGAGCTACCACAGAGTCACCATACAGTGCTAACCACTGAGCCACCGTGCTGCTGTATTTCTTCAGAACAGACAGAGCAGATCATGCCCACTTTCTATGGGGGGCAATTTTGTTAAGGATAAGTGCATATTGCGTTCATACAGTATGTTTTCCCAGTAGACACATTAATAGTACCACAAGCCCCCCAATCATGAAACAGCAGCAAAAAGAGGGGACCAGTGTGTGTCAGCTTACCATTTATTCAACAGTCTGCACTTTCGTATACAGGGGGTCACCACAACAAAAAAAAAGCAAATACTGTGCAGTATACGATCACTCCTGCTTGTTGTGGGGGCACATTCTACTCAGGCTAAGTGCACATTACACTCATGCACTCGGTTTTCCCAGTGTACAGGTTAACACTACCACAGGCTCCCATTCACCAAACAGAAGACAAAAAATATCCCTTTGCCCTCCATATGAATATTGTTTATTCAAAGCAGACCATTGCAAAAATAAAAAAAAATAAATAAATAAAATATGCTCTATGGTATGTTTTTTTTTTTTATAATGGGGCCCTCTAGTGGACAGATGCCAGGATGCTCATGAAGGCTGTGGTCACTGCCAGATGACCACCCCGGAAACGAATATGCTCGACAGTAGGTGCAAACACACCTGTATGATAGGTGCAAATCCCTGTTCCAGAGACCCCTTCAGAAGGGCGTTCTTCGTTGTCCCGACCAGCAGTTCTCCCTCTATGCCCTCTGCAATGGATCGTATAGCCCCATACTGTTCTGGGATCTGAACAACAAAAGGAGTAGAAACACGATGAAGAAAAGCGGCACCAAATTACATTTCTCGTCCTCTTGGCGTAACGGCTTACCTCGTATTCCTTCAGTTGGCTCAGGGTCTCACTCCATAACACCAAGCGCCTGTCCTTTCCTCCTGAACTGAGCACGAAACCTTCTCGCAGAGCGATCAGCGACGATACGCTGCCATCATGTGCACGGGTGTGACGTGATATCTGATATGTATCTGTGGGAAAAGACATAGGAGGAGGAAGAAGAAAACTCAACTACGTGATGAGTAATTGGTTGTATACAAGACAGAGGTGGCCATACACTTAAAGGGGTATTCCCATCTCCAAGATCTTGTCTCAATATGTAATAGGTGTAGTAATAATAATAATCATAGCAAATACCTCCAATTAGAAATGTAGTATAGTTCTTCTGATTTGCCAAGTCACTTAAGCCATGAGCAGGGCATTCTAGTAGCTTAGGTATCCATGGTTACAACCACTCAGAGTGACAGTTAGCTGTTAGTGGTCATAACCATGGATACCTAAGCTACTGCAATGCCCTGCACATGGGGTAAGTGACATAGCGAATCAGAAGAACCATACTACACTTCTAATTGGAGATATTTGCTAATATTATTATTATTACATGACTACATCTTGGGATAGGATCTTGGAGATGCACAAATGGTACAAATTTGAAGAATGAAATAAAAATTGTCCTGAGGATTGGACACATTTCGGTCAGGTCCAACCGATCTTCATCCCATAGAGGTAACAATAGTTAACAATGCTAAAAATTACACAATCCTAAAATAATTTCCTTATGTTATATCTCACCCTTTGCACCTTTGCCCAATGTCCGTGTGTCTGCGGCACTTCTGGCCCAGGTTAATATTTGTCCCTCTGAGTCTCCTGTAAGGACATCCCCGGTTCGGTCGAACAGCACGCACTGCACGTAGCGAGGCTTTTTATACTTCTATAAAACGGGGCAGGAAAAAAAAAACAGACTGTACAGAAAATGATGTGGCAGAAGTAACAGCACATGTGAATCAAAAATGTGTGCACATCCCAATCGTGAGAAGGACGTACGCAGGGGTGGACGTCTATAAGGACATGCAGAATCTACAAACCAGATTGAGTCCTAGATATGTGATCAATGGCCCCTGTACATTGGCCAATTTCAGGCCAGTAACGAGTAATGTTCAGTCCCCATATACAGTGCAATGTATTAGAGAAGCTTTGTCATTTATGTCATTATACAGCACTACACACCACTCTGTTACAGTATCGGTGCCTGACTAGGGATCCAGTCCCTGATAGAGAAAAACTCATCACTCGAGGGCTGAGCAGTACAGCAGTCAGAAGTTTTATTTAAGCCTTCCAATTGCAATATATATTTGATGTTTTGGTCCCAGATTCCGGATCTTCATCAGAAAGTAATGGATTGCCGTGGATAGGAAGTTCCAGGAGGAGCAGCCCCGAGGAATTGTGACTACAGTCACATATGCAATGGCGCTATTTCTTTCTTTATCCATACCAGAAAAACACGGATGGTAAAAACGTACACTGATGGCACACGGATGGTAAATATGGACACACAGGCTGTCCAGTTTTTTTTTTTTTAGATATCACAGGTTAAAAGAAACCAATTTAAGGCACTTACCCCAAAAATCCCCTGTTTCTTTGTGAGTGAAGCACCACTCCAGCTCCAGAAGTGAATATGTGACTTGCCTACAGTGACAATGTAAGAGTTGTCCACGGGGTTGAAAGCAACACAAAGCACTGGCTCATTCGTGCACTAGGAAAGAAACAGTAAAAGCAGAGTGAAAATCACAGATCTCAAAGAAGCTGATGAGGAAAGTGAAAATTATCAAACTACAAAATAAATAAAAAGAGGTGGCGGGGCATCCAGTATGGAAACTTGTCCGTGATTCTTATTTCTTCTGCGCAGTCTCAGAGTGTTATTTAAGTGGTTGAATCTCAGTCTTACTTATACAGATTTTTACATGTGAGCTGTAGCCGAGACCGAAAATGCGAGTTTGCCTATTAAATAATGTTAAAGAGAATCTATCAGCATGTTTTTCATATGGAAGAAGTGATATGTAGGTCTAGGCGCTTATGCTCTTATAAAAACTACATTCATAAGAAGTCTAGTACAGAAACCATATGCAAATCAGGCTGGAAGTGCACTGGGGTGTGTCAGTGCATTTCAAAGAAGCAGTCAATGTGTGCAAACACGCCCCCTAGGCACCTCCACTGTGATTTGCATAACAGATCCATCCCAGTCCTTTGCAGCCTAAAATGCCTAAATATGTTGCTACCCAGTGACAGTGCACACAGGTCATCAGCAGAGGGTACAGTGGTAGAAAGCTACTTAGAATAAAAACAAGCTGCAGACAGGTTTACAAGTGTTTGAATGTTTTCTATCCCAACATGATACCTTTGTCTCTACGATCTTGTTTCCTTTCACTGTATCCCAGATAGATAACACATGGTCATTGCAGTCATCTATAACACCAAGGTATTGGCCAAAGTCCTGTGAGAAGATTACAAATACTTTGAGTATGGTTACGTTGTACAATGCTTGGCAAATTCAAACTGCAAAGCAACAATTGGGGAACAGAAAAAAAAGTATATAGAAGCAACCAGGCTGAATGGGCATGTGCTGTCCAGCAGCTCAGCACATGTAATTGACTCCCTGCTGTGGCCAATAGGACAGCACCGCACCCTACTTCAACTCCCTGCAGTGACAATAGGACAGCACCACACCCTACTTCAACTCCCTACAGTGGCCAATAGGACAGCACCACACCCTACTTCAACTCCCTACAGTGGCCAATAGGACAGCACCGCACCCTACTTCAACCTCCTACAGTTGCCAATAGGACAGCACCACACCCTACTTCAACCTCCTACAGTGGCCAATAGAACAGCACCACACCCTACTTCAACCTCCTACAGTGGCCAATAGGACAGCACCACATTCAACTCTCTGCAGTGGCCAATGGGACAGCACCACACCCTACTTCAACCTCCTACAGTGGTCAATGGGACAGCACCACACCCTACTTCAACCTCCTACAGTGGCCAATGGGACAGCACCACACCGTACTTCAACCTCCTACAGTGGCAAATAGGACAGCACCAGACCCTACTTCAACTCTCTGCAGTGACCAATAGAACCGCACCACACCCTACTATAACGCTCTGTAGTGACCACTTTTTTATTGATCTCATGACATTTGACCCTGGCTATTCCCTTGTCTACGGATATGTCTCCCGATTCTGTCCCTGGTTCTGTCCCTCCAATTCCTAACCTGGCTAGCTGGACTACTCTTTCTTCAGGCTCGCTATTCCAGTCAGCAGCTACTCCATGGATGCAACCCATGGGGATTCCCAGTGAGTCCAGATTTCTATATAGAGATTGAATTGTAATGGCCGGCATTTCTCTGGGATCTGCTACACGAAGTGTCTAGAGCCAAATCTGTACAAGGAAGCCTGAGACAGACTTTACAACTTGCCACTAGACCCTATACTAGACTCACACTTCCTATTCTGTACTGACAACTTTTCAGCAGCCTCATTATCATCACAGACAGCATTACAAAGACAAATAACATGTCTATGTGCAGGAGACAACATAGGATCCACAATGGTGATGTCACAGCTCACTTTCTCCACCTTCCCACCATAATGACCTTTCCCCAGATCAGATCATGCTCAGATTAGAAGCAGATTAGAAGCTCAGAGGACTTATAAACACAATATAGGGTCTAATTTACAGAAGAAGTAGGAGTTTTTTAAAAAATGACTTGGTGGCTAATATATGTTTCATGTGAAAAAAAATACATTTAGCATTACGTGATTTAAACAAATTAGTAATTTTCTGATGACACATTCCTTCTTTTATCTAGTGATACATTATTTATGTATTTTTTTTTACATAAACGGTCACAACCATACTTCCTTTTGTTAGCAGCAGTATTAAGATCTGTATTTGCACCCCAAAAAACAGGAGTGAAACATAAATAGTTTAAAGAAAAAACGTTTATCACTTCTTCTATATCTTGAAACAACTTCTGGCCTTCACAAATCGTCTTATTTTAAGAGCAGAAGGTGAAAGTCGTAGGTTTTATAGAATCTATAGAATTCGGAAGGCATTTTATGTTCTGAATGGAAGAGACTGCTGAATATGAACACTTGCCTGGGTGGAGAAGGCGAGACAACCCACACCTCTTTCAAAGAAGCCCAAACCAAGCTGATGTAATATCTGAAGTGATGACGAATCCCAAATAAACACCATGGGCTGCAAAAAGAAAAATACAATCACCGTTCTAAACCATTTTTCTTCAATGGATTGCAGAGAGGGTAAGGTGCGTTCTGAGACCCTCTGCCTTGGACACCAAGAGTGCTTGTCCGGGCATTGACCTGACAGTAACTGCTTTGCTCAGCGCAAATTATTTAAAGGGGTTGTCCACTATTTATATATTGATTGTCAACTATATAAGATTGGTGGGGTCTGACAACCGGTAACCCCAACAATCAGCTGTTATGACCTGCGGTGGGTAGTTGCAAGCAGTGTGCGGATAATCCGTACACGGTCTTAGTGGCTGCTGCCAGATACTGTAGATCAGATCCTATTCTCTTATCTTCTGTACCTGGCAGCAGCCACTAAAGAATCAATATAAAAATAGTGCTCCATTCCTTTACTACTTTTAGAAGCCACTGCAAAAGAAATATGGCAAGTACTTCTATAATACATGGTCACACCAAGTCTTCCCAAAGAGTGAAATTCATAAGAAACGTTCCAAACTTAAAGTGAATATTGTTTTTCTTTTTCATATAGATAATTGAATCAATTCCCTCTTCGCTAATTTGAGTCTTTTACAAGAGGGACTGATTTCACAAATTGGGGGTTACTGCGAGGGGAAATTCCAACCTTTGTTATATCATTATGCTTTTGCTTATAAAGTGCTATCACATTCCACAGCCCTTTACAGACATCATCATCATCACTGTCCCCACTGAGGCTCACAACCTAGGTTCCCTATCTTTATGTGTTTGGAGTGTGGGAAGAAACCGGAGAACCTGGAGGAAACCCACGTAAACATAAAATGATGCCCAGCTAAGGAAAATACTAAGGCAGGTGATAGTGGACAGTACAGGACAAAAAGTAAAAGTTATCTGAACCAAGGCTCTGGTATTTTTAGCTTTTCAATCACGATAAGGGAAGAAAGGAAAGTGCTTTATTGTCTGTTGTGGGCAATCTGAGATTTGAGAATTACTTCATGGTTGGAAAAATAGAAGGAACAAGGTGAAGAGGAAGGCCAGCAACCCAATGGCTTGATACAATCAAGATAATGGAGGAGAAGACCCTGGGGGACCTATCTAGGCTGCACGAGATCGATCTTCCTACAGAGCGTTCATCCATCAAGTTGTATTGGCTCGAGATTGAGCCAAAGGCCGTTAACACGGTGGCTCAGTGGTTAGCACTGCAGCCTTGCAGCACTAGAGTCCTGGGCTCAAATCCCACCAAGGACATCTGCAAGGAGTTTGTATGTTCTCCCGTGTTCACATGGGTTTCCTCCCACACTCCAAAGACATACTGATAGGGAATGTAGATTGTGAGCCCCATCGGGGACAGCGATGATAATGTCTGTAAAGTGCTGCGGAATATGATGGTGCTATATAAACAATGCATAATAATAAAAGTATTACATAATGTAGGGAATTTGTCTATGGTCTCTAAGCAAATAGGGTGACTATGAAAGGTACGTGCGCTTCTCACCTTACCATCCTTGTCCACTCCAGCTGTTTGTCCGGAGGCCACTTTCACTCCATCCGGGTGGACGGCTAAACTATGTGTGATCAGCAATGGTGGAGAGAGCAAAGGATATGTGAGAGTTATGTACATTCCCTTATATAACAAAAAATAAAAGTCAGTTGGGTTTTCCACTTTGCACAGTCTTTGTTTTCCCACAGATCTCCTGAACATAAGTTGATTATGGAATATTCTGCTATTAGGATCCCAACTGATCTGCTATCTGGAGGGGAGTATTAGCTGAGTCACACACAACGAGTAAAAAATCTGACTGTTTTAGTCGGAC
>VIAB01000376.1:265385-276947 GCA_009801035.1 Oophaga pumilio | reverse complement strand
TAACTCGCATCAAACTCGCTAGTGTGACGCCGGCCTTATAAAGATACCTGGTGATGAAATCCGTCTTGTGGTTGTTGTTTAATCTGAATTTTCAGTTTTGAGTTAATGATATGCTCGTGCTCCGGGGCGGCCTGTGTGGGGTCTTCATGTGGTGCTCTGATTAGGTTTTCATCTGTATGTCTTCTGACAGGTCACTGACCTTCTGGGTTCACACTACCATCAGACAACTGAAATCTAACTGTCCTGGGCCCTGTTCACACTATGTGAGGGTTTCATCTGAATCGACAAAATACAGACAGAACCCCCAAAGAAGCGATAGACTACAATGACACAAATGCAGTTCAAACAGCCTCAATTTGCATCGGTGCGCTCCATCACGGGTTCTGTCTTAATTTTTGGAGATTCAGAGTAAACCCTCCGACGCATTGCATAAATGAAGTGTGAACATGGCCTAAGACAAATTTCTGTTGTCTGTAGTAGGTGCAGTGCCTTAGGTTGTCAGATGGTTCTGCCAGCAAAAAAAATCTTACATGTAATTGTATGTGTCATCAGAAAGTGACTTATTGTGTAAATCATGTTTTCGTATATTTTTTTTTGGCCATTTTTTTTTCCATATCACAATATACATAAAAAATAGAAATCTTGCGATCTTTCTTGTTTCAGGAAATCCACATGTACATTAGCCACAATAGTCAGACTCTGACTATATCTTTTGTATTTAAGCATCTAATGAGCATGTGCAAAGGTCACTGTGAAAGGAGGAGGGGAGCTGTGACATCTCCAATTGTGATTGGTGGATCCTGTGTTATCAGCTGTGTATAGAGGTGTTACCTATCATTGTAATCCTGCCTCTGCTGATAACAAGCCTGCTGAAAACTCTTTAGGGGTACAAAACGAAGTGGGTGACCCCATACAGATCAGCTGTTTCTGGTGCCGGCCTGGAAGTTCTGACTTGTGGAGCTGCACAACACAGTTCCATCAAGTGCACGGTGGATGTAGCCGGGTACGATATTGATTCAAATAGGGACGGATGTGTCGTACCCACTTTACCTTTGACAGATCGGTGCAGCGCCACAACTAAGAACTACCAGGCCGTCACCAGAAATAGCTGATCAGTAGGGGGTCCTATCCCAAGGATAGTCCATCTATGTAAAAGTGCTTAACCACCACTGTAAATGCTGCAATAATGTCTTATAAATGCAGATCCGAAAAACTACAGAGAAGGTATTTATTCAAAGCAGAAGATGTCTCCGATGGACAATTCACCTTAACACAATAGTCAGCCGTCAATGTGTCCCGTCACATCTGGAACCTGCCAGACAAAAGCCCGAGGCGATCGATATTACGATGTAAAACGCTGTGTACAATGCCCATGTATTTGGCAGGGTCACCTTCTCGAGTAAAGTCTCTACTGAATATCCCTTTGGACGCCTGAAACACAAACCTCTGTGGGAATGGGCCATTTTCCCGCACAAAGTCCCAGACGCTGAGAAGGAGCAGGCGGACCTCGTAGGGTGCAAGAAGGGAGAACATCTCGTGCATGTTTGCAAGTGCTGGAGGCAGCAACTGTCCCTCACCCATGCTAGACACTAACTCAGAGGAGGCCATCAGGTGCCAGGGCGAGTCAGCAGAGGTCGACTCTCGTGATGCCTCCCAATATGCCAAAAGTGTAGCTAGAAGACCTCTAAGCAGGACTGAACAATAGCAGAGGGCAGGGCGACCCTGGGCAACCAGATGGAGGAGCTGGAAAAGTAGTGGGTTCTGACGGAAGCACATGTAAATCAGCAGGTCTCTTTGTACTGTGGATCGCGCGTGCTCCTCAGGAGGCCACGACAACTCGCTGTTTGTCACGTCAGGACAAGCACATTCAACTATTGTTACCGCCAGCGTCTTGGCTGCCTCAGGGTCCAGTGTAATCAGCTCACCCCCATCCTCTTCTCCATTCTTGGCGCAGCAGGAGCATAAGAGAGAAAGCAAGCTTTGGGTATTTTCTGTACATTCTACCTGCCCGCTTCGTCTAGGTTTTTCTTCAGGCTTTAACCCTGCGCCAATGACTCCTGCATGAAAGACGGACCACACGCTTCCCGAGAAGTCTACGGTGGAGCCCAGATGGCTGTTATTCTCCAAAAGAGATGCAGACGGCCCTTCTAGTTTCGGAGCCGTTTGTTTCGAACTGTGCCCTCCGAAGAGCCCTACGTTTCCCTGATGCAGAGCTCCTTCTACTAGTTGGTGTAATACAGCTTTTTTACCGGAGTGAGAGACTTTACAGAGCTGTAAGAGGAGTCGGGAAGCGCTGCTCACTCCAGCGCTACTGCGTATATGCATGGAATGGAACAGGAGGTAAGCAGCTGAGCGAATAAGAAGATAGAGCTGGGCTGGAGGCAGAGATGGAGGAAAAGGGCAGCAGCATAACAGCACGCAGGCGGCTTCACACACCGCAGGACAGCTGTGCAAAAGGAGCTGACCAAAATCAGATAAGTACTCTGAAAGCGCCACTCCGACCTCCCTACCCATGCCGCCTTCTTCAGTCTGAACGATTAGTGCCAGGTTTTGTAAGAGCTGAAGAGCTCGCTTGTCGCTCAGGGCACCAGCGTGGACCTGAGTCACGCAACGTGTTACTGCAGCTTGAGCTAGCCCTTGCATTGAGGACGAGAGCACAGCATGAAGTTGGACCGCTAGACCCAACTCCTCGGAACTGTGGGCCAAGGTGAGTAGCAGGCAAAGAGCCTCCGGTGCACAAGGCGGGTTACTATATATGCAGAGGAGACCCAGGAGTTGATGAAGCCACAGATGGCGTTTCCTTTCTAAGCGAAGCATTTCGGCACACAGTTCTGTCAAATGTCCCCTCATTGCGTCCAAGAAAGGCACAGCTTTTGGCGGAGCATCAGACGCTGCCCTTCCACCGGTTCTTCCATAGACTTGCTTCTGAAGACTGAGCAGTAGAAGCCTAACAATACGATCACAAGCTTCCCTCACAGAATCATGGACTGCAAGCCCTGGCGTTGTAATAACAGAGGCCGGCATTGCTGTATCCAGAAGAAAGCGCAGCAGCCGTGGGGCACCTGTGGATGTCTGACACGCCAGGTGGATGCATAAATTTAGCATATTGTCCAGTTCCTCTCGCGGAAGCGTAGAACAATGCTGCTGCAGCTGCGCCAGCGTGGAGGGCTTCAAGGATTCAACCAGATCTTGGCATACAGTACCCAACAAGGACGGCGAGAGAGCAGCGAGTTGTAGGAGATAAGGCAATGTTGCCCTCTGTTGCTTGTTCCCAGGACGTAAGCTTTCATGAAACATCCTGAGAATCTCCTGACGAATGCTATGTCCGTGACGTGAGCTTAAATGGCCCAGAATGCCAACCACAGACCCTAACTTTGGTACCCGCTTATCAGGAGTTTCAGAGGCGGTGCTGTGCGCACAGAAATCCTTCAGGCCACATGAGAGCACTCTACTAATTATGGTGCTGGGAAAGGAATTACCAATGTGAGCTACAACCCAGTCAAAGTGTGGAGAATGTTGTACAGAGGTGTCCAACAAAGCATCTACACAAGCATCAGGGCAGCTGTCAATCATAGTCGACAGACAAAGCGTGTAGATATCCATAAGCACGCGTGTAGCTCCACAGGACATCCACAGTTGCAGCAGTTCATTGAGACTTGTAGAGTGCGGCATGCCCTGTTTGTTGGCATGTTTGCTGCTTAACTGTCCCATAAGCTCAATAGACCAGGCAGAAATGAGAGGCGCCCATGCCCGGGGATTCAGCTTTATAAACTCCTCTAAGACCTTCTGTACTTCTTGAGTTACTTCATCCAGACCTGGAATAGATGGTGGTGGTGGTCCTCTCCGTTGAGAGGATGATGACTGAGGAAGGCAGTCTTGAGAGTCCCTCTCATGTAGGAATGCCGAGACACTGTCATGAAAAACAGATCGCAGGTGTTCTAGCACAGCATGCCGTGCAGGAGGAAGGCAGCGTAACAGCAGCAGGGAGCATCTGGCGTGGTCACGGGGGCTGAGTTTCTGCCCGTGCTGGGGGTCAGACCCACTTAAGAAGGATTTTATCTGAAGGGAAAGTTCCTGCGGACTGTACAGAAAGAAAAACAAAAGTGATTTAGAAAATTGCTCTGGTGATAACGCAAGCAGTTACTGTAGCAGGTATTCTAATGGTGCACTAAAATAAATAATTATATTCACATATCAGACACTTATTGAAATATCCACAGGATGGGCCAGAAATGTCTGATAGGTGTGTGTCCCCGACCTATGATGAGAACATAGGGAACACGCTAATGAATACCAGAAGATTTAACAGGCAACTCAGGAGTCTAATTATTTTTTTGGAGCATCCTTACTAGTAATGAGCGAGTGTGCTCAGTGTTATCCGAGCATGCTTGAGTGCTAATAGATTATCTTTGGCGTGCTCGAAGACCATACTCGAATTGCTGCGGCTGCATGTCTCACGGCTGTTCGACAGCCGCAACACAAGCAGGGATTTCCTGTTAGGTAAGACGTGCAGCCGTGGGGGCTCGAGCATATTTGAGCACACCGAAGATGCTCCATTAGGATTCGAGCATGCTCAGATAACACCTTATCTGAGCACGCTTGCTCAACACTAATCCCTACCCCACTTAAGCCCCCGTCACACACAGCGAGATCGCTGCTGAGTCACTAGTTTTGTGACGCAACAGCGATCTCCCCAGCGATATCGCTGTGTGTGACATTCAGCGACGATCAGCCCCCCTGCTGGGTATCACTGATCGTCGCTGAATGTCCTGGACATTTTTTTGATCGTTGGTCTCCTGCTGGCCAGCACGCATCGCTGCGTGTGACAGGCGGGAGACCAGCGATCCGCTGGTAACCAAGGTACACATCGGGTTTCCAGGCGCCCGGCGGCGCCTGGAAACCTGATGTGTACGTTTGATACCAGCGCGCTGCTGCAGGGGAGCTGCTAACCAAGGTACACATCGGGTTTCCAGGTGCCGCGCAGCGCCTGGAAACCCGATGTGTACCTTGGTTACCAGCTCCCTGCACCAGCGGGCTGGTATCCAACATACACTGCGGGTAACTAAGCGACGTTACCCGCAGTGTCGCTGTCCTGATCGCTGCCTGTTTGGCAGCTCAGCAGCGATCATGTAGCGACACACCAGCGATCCTGACAAGTGCATATCGTTGTCGGGATCGCTGGTGTGTCGCTATGTGTGACGGGGCCCTTAGGCCCAAATTTTATTTGATCTCAGGAAACACTTTAAAGTGGTTGTCCGGTCTTTGACAAAGTCTAGCGTTACTCGATGCGACTGCAGCCTTCTGAAGTATGCACACTGTACACGATCAGTATTCTCTGGTGTCTGCAGCGAGAGTGGGAGGTCAGGTGACAGCATGTATGTGATATACATTTTTCAGGCCACATTCCGACTAGACGTGTCCAGCCTTGCTCAATGCCAGTAATTTGAGAAAGCCCGTGCACGACTAGTCGGAATGTGGCAGGAAGTATGTATATCTCTTACCTGCGGTCACATGATCTCCCGCTCTCGCTGCAGACACTGGAGAATGCTGATAGAGTACGGTGTGCATGCTGTGAAGATTCACAAGACTGCAGTCACAATGAGTGACTGGAACCTTTTGGCAAAAGACCAGACAATCCTTTTGAATTTACTGTATTTCTGGATGTTTATTTCAATTCAGAAAACGGAGTGTCATTCCGCCAGCTATTTTAAGGGTATCCGAATGCTCCCAAATGTAAAAGAGAGCCGGTCCCCTTTTCTTGCAGATATTTCCACCTCCTTTGGAGAATTGAGCAAGCAACCCAAGGTACACTGAGCCCGGAGATCATGCGTGAGGTTTCCCATGATTTCTGATGAAATGATGATAGTAACAAGCAAATTATTAAATTCATTGTGTTCCGTGGATCGGATGATCGGAGATCAAATCGCTTGTCGGTAGGTTTATGTGGAAACAAAAAGCAGCCGTACCTGAGCTGGGGAGCGACCCCCTGCGGCTGTGAAGAAATCATGAGGACACTAATCTCAGAAATAAGCTGTGTCCTGTAGAACCATCGCCTGTGGAGACAAAAAGGACAGATATAGAATGGATTATTAAAACGTTCAGTCCATTTCATTACATTGTATTCTTTTCTATTCACTTTAGCAAATAATATAAAGAAACACGGGGAAAAAAAATCCAATGCGGATTGAAACCCAATTACAAAAATGATTTTTAGCCCGATATATATGCATTTAAATAAAAAAAATGTTCCCTGAAGTGACCAACCCTTTTAAAGAGAATTAGTCCCAGGTTTTTGCTATATAATCTGAGAGAAGCATGACGTAGGGGCAGAGACCCTGATTCCAGTGATATGTCACTAACTGGGCTGCTTGCTGTCATTTTGATACAATCCCTATTCTCTCTTCTGCAGATGTAGCAGAGCTCTGACTGCTGAGCCCCGTATAACCCCGCCCATACCTCCTATTGGCAGCTTTCTGTCAATGCACAAGAGTACACAGAAAGCAGCCAATCGGTTACACAGAGCTCATGAATATGGAGGGCTAACTGGCAGCAGGTTTACTAGTCCTCTAGGGCTAATCTCCTGCTGATAAAGCACTGATTTTTATGAAAACTACAGCAAACAGTCCTGTAAGTGACACACTGCTAGAATCAGGGTCTCTGCCCCTACATTATGCTGTTCTCATATTAAGTGGCAAAAAACCTGCTGACAGGTTAAAGTCATCCTAACCTTGAGATTATGTGATCGGGCTCCATGCATTGTGCATTTGGTGTTCGTCTTATGTCAGGGGATCAAACATGTTATATTTTAAGGGGGCTCACGTACGTCTCAGGGTTCTGGCCGCAGCTTAGTCTCTTCTCTCTATTCAGATCTGAATGTGTACGACACGGCCAGGAGGAATAGCAGCCGTGCAGGCACCGCAGCCTCAGGTTTGCCCTCAGATATTTCTTAAGCCATCCCATCTACTGGGTTCTAATAATATTGGCTCCCCTGGAGGTTTAAAGGGGTATTCCCAGCTTCAAGACCCTATCCCAATATGTAGTAGGTGGAATAATAACATTAGCAACTACCTCCAATTAGAAATGTAGTATAGTTCTTCTGATTAGCTGTGTCACTTGCCCCATGTTTAAGGCATTGCTGTAGCTTAGGTATCCATGGCTACGACCACTCATTATATTGTTAGTGGTTGTATCCATGGATACCTAAGATACAGCAATGCCCTGCACATGGGGTAAGTGACATAGCAAATCAGAAGAACTATTCTACCTTTCCAAGGGGAGGCATTTGTTAATATCATTATTACATCTACTACATATTGGGACAGGATTTTGGAGAAGGGAACACCCCTCTATGCCACATAACAGAACACGTAGTCCAGCTGTTATAGAACTACGACTACCAGCATGCTCTGACAGCTTGCAGCACGCAGGAGTTGTAGTTTCACACCAGCAGGGTGCTGACCCCTTGAATCCTTAGATTTCCCCCTGAGATAAGCAGCCAGCAGCCCCTACTGTGCTTATTACATCCCACATAGAAGAAGCTGCATCTTCCTGATACTCCAGGGAGCAGCGCACAGCCAGACCTTGCTTCTCTGCATACACTGGAGAACCACAAGTCTCAGGATGTCAGCAGTAATACACATCCCCCACCCTCTCACCTGACACACGTACCCGCCCGGAACACTGTGCGCTGGACACTTGTACGGGCTGAACGTTCCGGCCATTGACGATGACGTACTTCCGGCGGTCGGCCATCTTGGTTGAGGGCAAGTTTCTACTTCCTGTTTCCTCCTGCCAGATAAGGACAGCAATGGGAAAACTGGGTACATAATGATGGATCTAGTGCTACACAGGGGCAGAAGGGAAGGAGAGAGGATATGGGCAGAGCTGAGAGCAACTAAATAAAAACTTTTTTTTTTACCTCTATTTCATTTGCACCTTGGAAGCTGAACTTTTGTCCTGTGCAGTCCTGAGAATATTATATTATTGCCAACAGAACTCCTGATGGGATTAATAGCTGCAATATTGGTGCCAAGATGGAATGAACTTTCCCGCTTCTTTATTAGATAACTTTGCATTAAGGCGCCTCATGTTTTGCATTTGTAGGGGGAGATTTTGTGTACGAGATACATACGCGGCACGGCTGGGAGGTTGCGATGCTGCGCTGCGGCATTTGGGGGAGTGTTTTGTGCCATGTGCTGCTGCACTGCCATGCTGTTGGGGGTAAGAGGGTATTGGAGGTAAGATGGGGGCTGCAGGGTGGTGTCTGTTTAATGGACCCCGCAAGGAAATCCCCACAGAAAAGGGTCATTTCCTCCTAGAAAATGTAGGTATAATGGAGGCTTAAGCCGAGATAAGTGTAAGATCATGCACTTGGGCAACAGAAATCTGTACAATTATGTTATACAGTCGTGACATAAATTTTGTTTTTTAGAATTTTTTTAGAATGATGTTTCATTGACAAGTACATGAAGTTTATGCAGAAGCTGAATATTTCCAGCATTGACCCTTATTTTCTAAGACTTCTGCCCTCCCCCCACCCAGCAGCTGGATATCGGCTTCCGGGCCAAACCCTGACTGATGACCCATTCATTCTTAATCAGCGCTTGGAGTTTATCACAATTTCTGTGTCCTTTGTCCACCTGCTTTTTGACGATTGACCACAGGTACTCCATGGGATTGAGATTCGGGGAGTTTCCTGGTCATAGACTCAAAATGTCAATATTTTATTCCGGTACTTTTGCCTTGTGCCATCTTCGCAAAGCACCACTCCAGCATTTATTTTTTTATTTCAGCGCTGGAGTGGTGCCACGAATCTAAGTTCCCAGCACCTAGTCTTATAATTACCAGCCGCCGTCTTCATCTCTTCCCAGCGCCTCTCTGTTCCTGCACCGCTGTCTCGTGACTGACCAAATGTCAGAGGTAACGATCACAAGCTCTGTGTAAGTTTATGAGCGCCTCGTTCTGCTCTCATAGACTTATATTGAGAAGTGACCTCCGCCTCGCCCATCAAACACTGGAGCCATCCGACAGATTACATCCAGACGAACAGCGCGGCGCTGATACCAGAAGACGACGGCGGCTGGTGAGAATAATACCAGAGGCAGGGAACGTAGATTAGTGATAACACTCCAGCGTTAAAAGATGTTCTGTTTCTTCATCTACAGATCTGCGACTTTTCTTTATTTTTTTAAGTGTGCTGAATCCATATTTAATTTCAGTGGAATCCTGGATGTATATTTTGGACAAACATTTTACTCCTTCATGCACATAATATGGCATGATGTGATGCAGCACTCTACAGTCAGTGGCCCGTCCACATGTGGGCTACTCAAAGCAGTTTTTCATTTTTAGCAAAGTGCACCCCAAACACTCACACACATGCAAAATAACAAAACTAGATGATACTCGCCCTCACTAGGTCCAGCACCCACTCTCTGCCGCTGCTCTGGTCTGTGTATTTTTTGGCTGACATTATGCATCTGGTACCACTGCAGCTAATCAGTAGATGCCGCAAGGTGATATGCGCTGTCAAGGTGACCGCTGCAGACAAACCGCAGAGACTGGAGCAGTGACACAGCTGTCGCCGATCCCGGGGAGAGTGAGTACCATCTGGCTTTGTTATATTACATGCCTGCAAGCATTTCGCTTCCATTTTGCTGAAAGTGGAAAGCCCCATTAATTCCTGTACAACAATGACGTCCATTTGAGGCTGGTGGGATTTTTATAAAAGTGATCCCGACTTCTGTTATCATGGATGCCGCAACAAAGACGCGAGCACAGCTCAGATCTTCTCAGTCACGTACGTTGGAGCTCCAGCACCTCTCGCCGTTACTTATTTACCTGTAACTTTCTTGAACTTTGCACCTTTTAAACAATATTACGGATCACATGTAATAAAATATGTGATATATATATATAAGTAAATGGCCACAAAATACATTGTGTTTCTAGGCACATAAAGCAATAGTAACTCTACGTATAGTACAAAAGCCACTTCTGTTCCTACAACTTGAATCGAGAAGTGCAAGGAGAAAAACATTGAAGAAGGGAAGGGAAGTTATTTCCTTCCAGATATTCATATGAACCACAAGTTGAGGTATTTTATATGTTACTATATGGATAAAGATGCAGAATTTGGTAACATTATGTTGGAGTATTTTGGGAATGTGAACGTATTGGCGATGACTGGAACGCTTGCAGTGCCAGTTCACCTGGAAACTAGAAAGAAACGATAAAATCAACGTAGATGACATATTGCAGACATTGGAGATGAAGATTCAGCACTCGACCTGCACAAATCTATGGACTTTACATCATTGAAAGACTTATCTTTTGCATCAATAGCAGAAGAGTGTCGAGGCTCTGCAATGCCTCCAGGAGGCAGAGCAGCTTGTGGCCAGGGCTCGCGAGCCACTCTTCGACCACCCTATTATTACTTACGGAAAATACGCTTGGATTTACTACCTCCTCAACAACTTTCAAGAATTTGAAGAATACCTTCCAAAAGCCCAAGATTTATGTAGTACAGATTCAGAAAGTGTACTGCATTCATCCGAAATGTTTTCCGAACAAGGCTGGGCCTTTCTCAAAGTAGGGATAAGGAATGGACGTCGGCGACTAAATACTTTACAAAAGCTTTGACGGCTCCAGCATTGGCGTGGCTTGTTCCACTTATGCTCATGCACTTTATGCTAAAGATACAGCAGTAATAAATCGGGCCATTGGTCTTCTGGATGAAATAGTGAATAGAGATCCAGAATATTGGCAAGCCTGAGTATACCTAGCAAAGTTTGCTGCAAGGCACGGGTCTTAGGAAAGACAAAAATAGGGCCCGTAGACTGATAGCCGATGACTTCCAAAGATGTACGAACCCGGAAGTTCTACGAATTCTAGCAGGGCTTTGCCAAGTAATCACTCTTGAAAAAGTTTTCAAATTTTGCAAAGGGCTATAAACATGGCACCAAATCACCATAAACTGACTCATGAAATGGGCAATATTTACAGACATCGAGCAAACCGCCTAGGAGGTGAAGAAGAGTCGCAGGCAATAGCCGAAGCTTCCCGATGGTATACGCTGGCCATTCAGCGGATGAATTGGAATGCGGACGCTCGGCTAGATTTGGCAAATATGTACGGGGAAAAAAGTATCAGGCAGAATATGAAGGGGAAATATATGCACAGCTAGGTGGTGAGACTGAGCTGCAAGCGGCAGTTCTTCTTACAGTACGGCGTATACCTGTTATATAAAAGCCAACAGATGTCACGAGGAATAAAGATGTTACAGAGCGGAATCAAAAAGCAGCATAAAGTGTAAAAAGGGTCTGACGTTCTGTACAATTCAACAGAAGAGGAAATTGATGGATTCATTAATGACGTGGAGGATGCCAAAAGATTAAAACTTTTAAAGCAATGCTGATCTGGCTTTTCTGAAAGGAGTTGCCCAACTCTAAAATCGATATATTTTTTTCTTTAGGCTTGGATGGTTTTAAAACAATAGAAGCATGTTCACCGTCCAGCACCCCATTTTGGCAGCACCCATTACAGAACCTGCTTTTTTTTTTT
>VIAB01000376.1:227534-238840 GCA_009801035.1 Oophaga pumilio | reverse complement strand
AGTGGCCACTAGAGAGCACAGTTGAGCATTGGTGTTCAAATCCATACACCAGTTTACATCAGGCACCATTTAGTGATGACAGCTGATCGGTGGCGCCCCCTACATCAATATATCGTAATAATGGAAAACTCCTTGACCCATCTGGTCTTCCTAGGAAACAACCCACACAGGTATGTTACTATGTGCATAAGGGGGTTTTAAAATGTGAGCTAGTGGAAATATTCAGCATCCCATACACCTATGTTACGTAACCCAGGACACGACACGTACCTGCGGCGAATCGGAGTCTGTACACAGCCCATTAACGGAAGCCTGTTCAGTTTGCAAGTTTTGTAGCCTGGATAGAAACGGCACACAAGAGTATAAGGGGTTAATGCAATACCATTTCATTTATTAAGAAGTAATTGAGATTTTTACAATGAAATTCCAATATATTATTTAGTAATTATTTTCATTAATTCAAAAGATAGACGTCAAATGAAAAAAGGTAAGACATAAATAAGATCTCAGTCTTCAGACCTTCCAGCTTTTGGGAAACTGATGCTGCTGTTAGCAAAATGTGCTGTCACTGTAAAAAAATACTAGTGATTTATGAAATCTAATCTGCTGTAGATGTAGCAGAGCTCTGAATGCTGAGCTGTGTACAATGCCGCCCACAGCCCTGATTGGCAGCTCCTTCTGTACACTGTCAGCAAGCAGCCAATCAGTGATGGGGGCGGGCTTTCAGATTAGCTGGACTGGTCTGCACTTGAGACCTATTCCTGCAGTGATCATCTCCTGCTGATAAAACAATAAGTGTATTTAAACAAAAGCACACAGCATAGTAAGTGACACTTTCTTGTAATCAGCCCCACAATGCGGTTCTCAGATTAAAGAGCAAAAACCTGATGATAGATTCCCTTTAAGAATTCAAGAGCAAACCAGTATACCGAGTCACAATAATAACAGATTTACATGTCTAATCTTTAGGAATTTTCCATCTTCGGTCTCCTAGAATGTCCTTTTGTCATGAAGCCAAGCTGTAATTGCTCTGGACCCAGGTGACTGGTGACAAAGGGGTAAAAATGAGTATGTAAAAGTAGCATTAATCTCACCTTTCTTGCAGAACGGTGACAGGAATGGAATGATCCTCCAAAATCTGGTGATTCTGTTCCTGGAAAATCTCTTCTTGCTTTGGCTCTGGTGGAGGTGGAGTCGGAGGCCTTCGTTTCCTCTCCTCTTCTTCTCTTCTCCTTTTCATCTCATTCTCTTCCAGCTTCAGATTTAAAAAACAAAAGTTGAAATCCATGACCAGTGAAAAGTTTTGCAGCCACGAGACATGCATCCGTGGGGACTCGAACAAATTTTTCGAGAACACCAAAGACACTCTTAACACCGGAGCATGCTCAGATAACACCTTTTCCCAGCACGTTCGATCATCACTAATCACCACATTGATATTTTTTAGATGGCCTCACCGTCGTTAGCTTTTCCAAAAGTAAGAATCTTTCGTCCCAGGTGGAGACAGATTTTTGGAAAGCTTCGTGTCTCTTAATCAGGTTCTCCACTTCGTCTACATTGCCTCCCAGCTCTGAGGACCGGACGATAGGTTCATTACTGGAAAGCCATGCCTCCGCCACATTCGCATCTCTTCCAAACATCAGCACCTCCAGAACTAAAAATCGACAAAAAATAAAATAAAATCATATTAGTTTGTTGGCTGAACGGTCACCGAATAATTTCCAGAACTGAGAACTGTCTGAACCACTTACCTATTTGTAGCCATCCCATTTTATCTTTCCATTTGTTTTCAGTCTCCTGCCGCCTTTCTTGCAGTTGTTCTAGTTTCTCAGAGATCTGAAAGCAACAAGGTAAAAGAACAAAAAAGTAGAATTCAGTCATTTATCGACCCACAGGAGATGTTTTTCAAACCTTAATCTCTCTGTAGAACCACATTGGGCCTCTCTGTCTTCAATCATGAGAATTCTGCGCCTGTGTTTCTTATATAAGCGCCATGTTAATCCAGCGCTAAAAGAAGGACTCGGCGCTGTGCAGAGTACTAGACTAACTTAATTTTTCACAAAAAATTGCGTTTGGCTATTCCGCTTTTTATTCTCTAAGGAACGGACAAGCTGAATTAACGTCAAAAAAGGATCCGCTACATAACTGATGGAAATGGAAGCAGAGGGCACCTGATTATTATCAGGTCTGTTATTCTGTATATCAAGTAATGGATTCGGGACAGACCCCATTTGTCTGTTCTTAAAAACAAAAATGGACAAATGGAATTTCCGAATGCAGGTGTGAACAGAGTTCTAACTGATTTTGGAGCTTACTCGCGGGAATTTATACATTTGCCCTTTTAAAGTGGTCATTGAGTGCTCATTAGGCAAAATGGCCCTTTCTCCAAACTCCCTTAGGGCTCATTCAGACATCAGATTTTCACATACAAATTTCAATGATCGCACCTGTACCTGTGAAAGTCTATGGAGCCTTTCACATGTAAGGGATTCCTCTCGGTCCACGAAAAATCGCAGAGACATGTCCGAGCCATTGGCAACGCGAGCCAATGGGTTCATGCAAAAAACGGAACACACAGATGACATTCGAGCGCGGTCCGATTTTTACAGGGTGTCAGAGTGAAGAATTTGGAGAAATATTGTTTTATTTCTCTACGCATGAGAAAAGCTGATGGCTCTCGGACATGTGCATGTGTTTCCAATAGGAAGTTGCAGCCAAAACATCTCTGGCACCAGTTTATCTCCTAAGGAAGCTAAAAGATCAGGAGTTGCAGGTCAACATGATCGAGCCTTCGCGCCCTCATCATCATCCATCGGGGGACGCCTGCTGCCCAGTATTAATTAAGTGGTTGGTCCCATTTTAATCTAAGTGTATGGTAAAAACTGATCAAAAAGCATCAGGCTAATACAGTTTCTATGGGTAAAAAATAGTGATCACCTTGTCCGATGCATAGTGATTCTTCTCTAGCAGAGAGTTTCCGAGGTCTATGCAGGTAGTAAAGCTGTCTCCTCGGGCATCCACCTCTGCCTTAATGCTTAGGTGATTTTTTATTACTAGATCAGCTGAGGATACATCCCTATTTAAAGTGAAGATTAAATGTTAATAATTGTAATTAAAATGTAGATAACATTCAAAAAAAAAAAAGTAAATCCCAATCACAGGCTTACCGTGGTTTTTCTTGAGCATCGATCTGGAGATTGACATCATCCATCCATAACATGAGATCTCTAACCATTCGAAAAAAGCGAAATTTCTCCCCGGTGTCCAAAAGTAGCTGGCGACGTGCACTACTTGCATCTTGCAGTTCACCCCAGGCCTCAGTCACTGCCTGCTCATGCTTTTGAATGTCCGCTGCCTTTTCACCGGCATAGGCTTTTTGAAGTCGAGCGGCGTCCTCCTGAACCTGCTTTACCTACAGAAATACAAAACGCCAAGAATGATAGTTAACACCAAATTACTAAAATTCCAGATCAATAATGTGTTTATCTGGGATTAAATGGTCAATCTTCACACTGCTCGCCTGTCTCCCGACTTCCCGCTTGACCGGAGATGGTCCTGAAGATTGACAGAAGAGTCACAGGTCTGAACTGCGCGCTCTCCAAGGCAGCTTTGTCTCTGCCTCGTCAGAGGAGAACATGGACACTGAAGCTGGCGAGATCCAGTCCGATTCAGAGCAACGCTTACAAGCTCTACAGCACAGAGCTTTTAAGCGCTGCTGTCTTTGCCTAGGAGACCAGACACTGCTGATAAGACTGCAGCAGTGGCCGAAAACCTAGGAATTGAGCAGTAAACTATAGGATTAAAAATTCCGTTGTTCTTGAGAACTTTAATAAGTAGTAATCTGTAAAGTTGCTTTTTTGTACAAAAACTTTTCTATTATAAAGAAAAAAAAACATTTAAAAAGGTCGTCTCATCATGATAAATGGGTACAATGGCAATAAGCTGCGTAAAATAGAAGACTTTCATGGTGGACTAGGTTAGGCGGTGGTGGGTATGAATTCATGTCTCTGCTTCATTAAATTAATAACTTTTATGAACATACTGAGGATTATTAATCCGGCTGATGGTCTTACCTGTGCGCTAAGGGCTTGTATATCATGCTCGAATGTGGTGTGCATGCGCTGCATGGCCTCTGCCGTGTTCAGGTCTCTGCCAGTCTCTTCCGGTATTTGCTTCTGTTTGTCCTTGATCTGGCCCAGAGTCTCTCTGGCGTCCTGGTAGAAGCGGTGAAGCTCATAGGAGGCCGCCAACATCTGGCTCCTTGTATCAATCATTTCCAGAAGGTCAGCCCAGGCTTCGTTGAGACCATCCTTCCATTCAGCCACAGTGGCATTTTCCGAATGTCCAGAGGAAATCAGATCATCGGCCATGAGGTTGACGGCGTCCACGCGTTCCTGTCCGATGTTACTGGTATCGCGAGAGAATTCCCGGAATTTATCTCTCAGCATCTAGTTTAGAATGTGAAGACAGCATACATTCTAAGAAATACTTTGAATCAACCATCAATCATAACCAAAAAACGTAAGGAGAATATCACATTCTACGTCTGTCAGTGAAGGACGTACGTACCGTTACATGCTCATAATCTTGTCCCAGCTCGTGAGAAGCTGCCACAATCTCCCGCTCCGAGATCCAGTGCTCCAAGTCTTCTACGTCTCTCCTAAGTTGGCAGAGCCTCTGGTGTTCCTGCAGCTTTCCGCTTCGCTCTTCTGCCAGGTCCTTTAGACTGGCGTATAGCTTGTCAACTTGCCCTTGGCGCAACGTAATCCGGTCACTATTAAAGGAGAAAAATGTATTTCAAAAATGAGATCAATCCCTATTACTACTGCTTATTAAAAGGAGCCGTCCACAGGCTGGAGCAGGGAATGAAAAAAAAAATATTATTATTAATAACGAAAAAAAAAATTAAATCCTTACTTCCTGGACCATTGGCGCTGCTGAAATCTCTTCCGGCAATCATGTAACATTGTTATCTCACATTACCACTGCAGCCGATCAGCAGCTACTGATTGTCTGAAACCTCCTCTATTCCGTAAAAGTGCAAGTCCGCTTTCACATAAATGTAAAATATACTTTAAATAGGCTTTATATTTGCAGGATTTTTGGGTGACATTAGTGAATGAGGAGACATTACAACAGAGGATACATTAGGACGCATTCAGATGTCCATGCACATTGGTCAGAGATCAGACCGCAGTGCACGGACCGGTCGCGGGTCTCCCGACCAGAGTGACGGGTTTCATATACATTTCTACGCAGCGGTTACGCTGGTCCGTGCATTGCGGTCCGATCTCGGCCAGATTTGCACTTATGTCTGAATGTACCCTTAGTGTCATCAAATCCGTTCAGACCAAGTTCTGCTCCCGGCTCAGAAGTGGATGAGAACCAGTCTACACAATGCTCTGTGAGCTAAATATATCAGCAGCAGCAGCAAACATCTCTCTGCTACAATGTGTTTGTCTAAAGTACAAGTTGTTGTTTAAGAGGTGTTCTGGCGGCTGTAGCAAATTAGTCATTGTTGAGAATAAATCACCTAGCGATTGGCTGCAGGAGTAACATGGGCGTCTAGATGTAAAGGCTTGCAGCCTGTCAAAAAAAGAAAGGAGAGGCGACAGGGAGGCAGATCTGGAGAGGGGAAAAGAGAATACAGATTTTTGTATCCACCTTTTATGTACAAGCAAAGCTAGAGATCTACTGGTTTGTTGCCTGAGAGTCATGGTTGGGTCTTATTGCCTGAAAATAAAAAGTGCAGCTTTAATTTGGTGTGCACTTTCGCAAGTGCTTTCTACGCCGAAGCTGCAGACTTCCAAAGCGGTCACTTAAAAGTAAGGAATGATGCACCAAATTAAAACCAGACTTCATCATGCCGGTGCTAAAACCCTACAGAAAGACACCTGTAATCACATCTCCTATAAAGCGCCATCAGTGGCTTCTCATGGTGAAAACTACTGACAAACGTCTAAAAACTACTTAAACAGGAACCGTCCTTTTAATTGAAAATAAGCAACTAATATATCTTATCAAAGAAATCGCTCTCTAATATTTTCATCCTTAGTTCATGGGTAAAATCTGTATTTAGTGAAGATTTTCCCATTACAGAGATAGGAAATGGCAGTTGGTGCTTTGAAAATTCTATGGAGTGGGGAGGAGCTAGAGGCAGACAGAACTTTATGAGCACTAACTGCCTTTTTCTATGTAGCCTGCAGCTGAACGTCTCTCAGTAATGGGAAAATCTGTATTCCCCGAAGACAGAGTTTACCTATAAATAATGAATGATCAGTCCAGGAGGGGAAACAAGCAGATTTCTCTGATAAAGATATATTACAAAGTATCTTATTTTCACCTGTAATATTGATTTATGAAGAAATAAAATGACGGTTACTCTTTAAATTAAAAGCAAATGAAGAGTAAGAAAAAAGGAAAAAAAACTCAATTTCTGTTTGGATGAAATATACCAGGACAAATCAAAGGGGTCACTTGTGACTTTTTTTTTCTATTAGCCAGATTAGAAAGCCCCTGCAAACACTCACTCTGTGGGACTGTAATAAATTCAGTGACTGACAAGCAAAAAAAAATCCTTAAAAGTCCAATTATTCTTAATTAGGACAAGCCATGTCCTAAATTCAAACTAATAATACCGACGTTATATTAATTAATTTTTCTTTTTTTCTTTTTTTTTTTTTAAGCTCCCTATTACTTGTTGGAGGAAGACATTATAGGCCATAGCAGAGAGCAGGAGCAGTCTCCTGTACGGCCATTGGAAACAGCTCCATCATAGACCCCCCCCAAAAAAGTAGAGCAATAACCCTTATCTTGCTTTACATAGGCATCATAGTTTTATCCTCCAATTTTTACGACCGGCTGACTGCGACCTAATGCATGAAATAATATGGAATATGAAGAAACATGAAGTCCGTGAGCACTCGTCATACGCCGGCCGTACAAGCTGTAGCGGAGCTCAAGGATTACCTTTCTGGGTGGCCTCTGGAGACCATTTCTCTGCTGGAGTTGGCGAGTTGGTGAATGGTTTCAGCATAATCATCGAGAGCCTGCTCCATAACCAAGTGTTTCTTTAGCATCGCCTGAGCGCCAATCTCATCCTACAGCATTCAATACAGAAAACCAAGTGAGATCCACATGCAATTCTTGTGTAATTTTCATGCCGCTTAATGAGAGCCAGGTCCTTGCTATTAGCTCTAGGTCACCAACCTTGGCCTTTTCCTCCGACATCATGTGCAGCTCCTGTTCTCCCATCCACGCCTCGGCCTCTGCGGCATCAGCATAAAACTGTTGTGCGGCGTGAGATTCTTCGAGACGGGAGTGACGCTTTGCCGCTTCGGTTGTCAGCTCTTCCCATGTGCTCCCCAGCAACTCCAGCCTCTCCCCGATCTCCTGATCATCGAGTGCGCTGTTCTTGACCATTGACTTCCCCTTTTCTAAAATATCGTCAATCCGCGGCCGATGTCCTTGAATCTCCTTTTGCAGGGTCTGTGGGACAGACGAAGCAAAAATTACATTTAGGAACATTCCCTTAAAGTGGACACTAAGTGATCCCAGCCACGTGTTCTGTAGTGAAGGTAAAAGGTTTGCAGGACTAATCCGGAGCGGTGGACTCTTCGCTCTCAGGATTTGTGGACACCTGGAAGTCAAACTCCACCGATAAGAAAGTGATGGTAAATCCCAATGATACGCCACCATGGGCATTTAACTGATAAAACTATTAGATGGGGCTCTTTACCCAAATTGTGGCCCCCACTTAAGCTACCTGCACATGACTGGTCTACAGCTACCTGTACCGTACTTCTATCTACCTTTTCCAGGATGAGTTGTTTCTTTGGACACCCTTTGATCATATGCACACTCAGCCGATGGTACATGCACTCTCAATGGGGAAAGGAGCTGCTAGCAGGCACATATGGCAGTAGCTTCCTTGGGTTTTCAAGCATGTTGAAATTCAACACACCTGAAACTTCATCGGGCTGCCCCACCAAATGCCAATGGTGAGAAAAATGCAAGCATTCACCCTTTTGAGCATTAACTTTCTGCAACCTACCTGGTTTTTCTTTATAAGTAGCTGTACAGATGGCAGATCCTTCCCATGTTCTGTAGAAATGGCCATCGGCTTCCTCTCCTTCACCCAAAGCTGTGATAAACATGACAAATATGTAAGAGACTCATTGAAAGTTCATGCATATTTCTAACAAAACCTAATTGCAAGAATGCTGACCATCATATGCAATATAGGAGGGACAAATTGCTGCTATAATATATCAAAGACTAAAAAAAAAGAAAAACTATTCAAATTCCCCTTGACGAAGGCTCCTGACGAAACGCGCGTCGAGGTGGGCATGCGGCTATTCAGGGATCCTGCCCCATTTGGCTACATTGACTAAAATATTTATGGATAATTACTGTATCATTCTTACATTACTGTACATCTACTTATATGACACAGACATCGACCTAGGCCACATGGGATGTTGCAATAATAGAATACAAGCAGCATTTTTATATTCACATTGATGTTGTGTTTGCATTAACATGGGCTAATATTGGTGTACGTGAGCACAATTTTTGCACGTGTGCGTGTTTTATTCCTTCCCCTCTTTTCCTGTATCTGATCTTTTTGAATAAAGCTTCCTGTATATTACATTAATAATTGGGATAAAGATTGTTTTTCTTGTTTGTGATATTGCACTTTTTTTTTGTTACACAACTGCACAAATAGTTTGTATTATTTCTTACTATTTCATCTTCCAGATCTCTATTAAACTGGTGTCCCTCCTTAGATGCCAGCAACAACTTCCTCCGCTCATTGAGCGGGGCACGTAGTTCTGAGAATTTCGTGGCGACCGTCCTGTTCTTTGAATCTACTTCTACTATGTTGGCATCTTCTTGGCCCAGCGCCTGAGCCTGACTCTGGATCGCCTCCAGCTCCTTTTCCCTGATTTCCATCTGGTTTTCCAGCATCTGAAAACATAGTAAAAACAAAAAAGGTGTGAAACGTACGGACTGAGGACAGCAAAACCAGAAACCACAGTGTGAGAAACAACGCAATCGATAGATCTGCTCCTTCCACAAGAGACGCGTACGGATCCGCCGGCGTTTATTGCATCGGGAGATTCTGGAATATTCATTTTTACATTCATTGTAATTTATCGCAAACAAAAAGAATGAGGATACATGTCAGTATAACATTAGGTATACCAGTACGTTTCCAGAAAACATCGATCACATTCCTACAAAATCACAATTTGTACATTGCACAACGGCCGTACTGGGAGGTCTTGCAACATCAGACGCTGCCTGTGGCAAATTACATGTCATTATAAAACCGTGTGAAAGGTTCCAGATTAACTGTACATTCATCCATTTATTGTATCCATTATTTATTATCTTTGTACATAAGATTTTTTTCTTCCATAAAGCTCAGATTTAATCTCGTTAAAAAAAAAAAAAAAGAAAGCGACGGATACACTGTGATAAATTAAGCAAGTTTGCAATTTACTTGCCATCCCTATCGGTTTTCATTCTCCTCTTATGGGCTTGTTCACATGAGAGTATGACACAAAAGAATGCGGCCCAGTGCTAAACTATGGGGCAGTGCAGATCTGCGATTTTTTTTTTCTCATGCAGATTCAGCATGGTGCGAACACATCAGATGATCGGATCACGCGCACCCATACAAGTCTATAGGTGAGCGTAAAAACATCAGACTGCACTCGGATGTCATCCAGAGTGCAGTCCGACATACACAGACGATGGAGAAATTAAGTTCTCCATCTTCTCATGCGAGAGAATCGGATCACACTAAGGTGACACTCTGATCAAACTCGAAATTGACGAGATTCTCTCACATGAGGGAATCGACGGCCGTGTGACTCCGGCCTAAGGCGTCTTTCACAAGTCAGTTTCTCGTACCTGTGCTATCCATGTTTTTATGGACAGCACTCATACCTGTGATAGTTTATGGGTGCTCACATGGATTTCCTTTTAGCAGACAGTAGTCAGTGCAAAATTGCAGAGACATGTCCGATATGGATTACAATGTCGGATCAAACTTGGCAATGAAAGATAGGAGAAAGTGGAGACATTGTTTTCCCTCCTCATCAGTGAAAAAAACCTGACGGCACCAATTTTCATTCCTATTCAGTATCTAGAGATAGCACGCCGATGTACCATCAATTCAAGATCAGTATAGGCAAGCTATGGGTATATAAAATACATGATACACACAGCACATGTCTTCACAACATGTTTCACCAACTTATCGGCATCATCAGGGGATAGGACATTAGAGTGAATATCCTACCCCCTGATGAAGCTGATAAGTTGGTGAAACATGTTGTGAGGACATGTGCAAGAACTATTTTATATGTCTATAGTTTGCCTATACTTCTCATAAATTTATGGTACCATCTCTTTATATACTATCTCAAGCAATATATGTGCTATTTAGAGATTGAACTAATATCCAATAAAGGCAAATATGGGTTTCTTTTGATCCATCACCCCATTTAGAATGAGTTTACGCAAATAATGTTTTTAGCTATATATAGGCTAAGTTTTACTGGCCTAATAGTGAGGGGCATTTGCCCCTTTTAGGGTTATTTGTACATATATTTATATTTAAAATGAATTCATATGATGGGGATTGTAAAAACAAACGAGATTACATATAAAAATGACCCCCTACCTGTTGCTTGTTTAATAGTATGTTCACACTGGTGAGATCTTTGCCATAATCATCAGATTGGAGTTGGCCTTCAAGATTTTGCAACCAGCCTTCTAACGCAGAGCAGCTTTGTGTGAACAGCTCTGCCCTGTTGGCATCGAACAGGCACTGGGCTTTACCCTGCGTAGTGGACTCCAACTCATCCCAAAGAGCATGTAGGGAATCCAGTTTCTCTCGCACGACTGGTTCAAGTTCTGGCTTTTCGGCGATCAGTTGCTGTCCTTCCTACAAAGAATCATATGGATTTTAACTAAAATAAGTAAAAATCGATGTCAATGAGATATGAGCATCACACGGCTGCATGTCTTGTGTCTGTTCGACAGCAGCAACACATGCAGGGATTGTCTAACAAACATGCAATCCATGAAAGTATGGCGGCTGTCCATCAGCCGTCAGAGACGCCGGCGCGGGGACTCGGAACATATTATTCGAGCACGATGAAGACACTCGGTTAGCACCCGAGCATGCTCAGATAACACCTTATCCCAACACGCTCGCTCATCACTAGTCTCTGTTCTCAAGAATGGAGAGATTTGTAATTTTTTTTTCCTGCACTTTGCTTAGGGAGGGA
>VIAB01000376.1:133404-144556 GCA_009801035.1 Oophaga pumilio | reverse complement strand
ACTGTCCAGTATACAGACAGCACAGGTGTAAGGGCATTGCGGAACAGTACTGAAAAGTGCCATTTTTCAGTGGTCCTGGGTTTTCGGGGGCATTCTCAGGCTATGTGGGGCGCAGGACTTAAATATTTGAAATCTTACAAATGCTGGTAAAACACGTTGGCTTTCAATGTGCCCAGTCATTTTGTTCTTAAGGCGACCGTATTATCGGACAAAGTGTGATCCAACAAAACATCGGATCGCACTAGAACCAATGTTATTCTATGTAAATGTCCAATTTTGGCCTCGGGCCGAGGCAAAGACCTCCATCTATAAACTGCATTTTGTGATTACTTGTGTTATCTTTGTCTAATATTTAAATTTAGTGATCGGAAACGTTTAAGTGTGACAAACATGCGAAAGGATAGGAAGTCAGGAAGGGGGCAAACAGCTTTTGACGCAACTGTATTAGGCAATATTTCGTGCTTACCTGCTAGAGCTTTAATTCTGGATCGCTCAAACAGACGTGCCGAGCTATTTTCATTGTCCCAGTCGTCGTCGTTGGCCAGATCCCATCTGTTATTAATATCATTATATTGCTGTTGAATTTCCAAGCTGTCGTAATCCGTTGGTGAAAGTGGGCTACTCATGACTGCGGCGGTGATATCAAAGGAAACTTCAAAATGAAGGACTTTCGCTCAAAACTGGTCCATTAGCCTAGGAAAAAAACAAAAAAACATGGTAAGGATGGACTCCTGTTTAATCTCAAGAACTCTTCTCGCACTCTGGCATACACAGAGAACCATTACCAGGATGTACTTTCCTTCTTCGAGGTTGTGGGCACGTTTAGAGCAGCCGGGAACAAACTTATTACATTTTAGAAAAGTGAAATGTCAAAAATGACAAAAAGATGAAATGTACACACAAGGCAAAAACAGTACAAAAATAAATGGGTTAAATACAGAAAAGTCTTATGGGTGTAATCTGTGAAGCCTTCTGTTAGAGGCCTACGCCACGGAAATTTATCTCCTGGCTCTGACCATGAGATATTATAAAGGATTTCATTCACACTCCCTCCTGCTTAGATGAAAGGAGGATAGCTAATTTTTAGATGGATGCAAGGACACGAGCCTAGTGGAATAATTTGGCCCCCATGTTTCCGATCATATTTTCACCATCCTAGAAAATTTCTGTGGTTTCCCAAAGTCAAAAATTCTGGCGCTTGAACTCACAGAAGCAATTTATTCCTCTGATCACATATATATATATATCATTGATATTAGATTATTATCAATATGCTATGGAAATATTGCATTTCCATTGCCATGTGATGTCCCTGGTATGCCAGAGACGTACAGTCGGCCATTATCTTTTCCCCCATATTTTAGCGACTCTTTGCTAGCGAGAAAATGTACAGAGAATGTTTGTTCTTCATGAAACTCACAGCTCCTTGCTAATTTAATTACCTACTCACAGTCGAGGCCGCCAGCTGTCTGGTGATATCGGATTTTTATTTATCTAATCCATAACACAACCCTTAACAAGGCCTAGGAAGCACAATCCGCAGACTATACGTTTACCAGTAAAAATAGTTTTGAAAACGTCAAACGCAGTGAACCCGAGTAAGCATAAAAAAATACGGATTTGGAATAAGAAGTGCGGGTTTTTTTTGCAATTATTTCTGTAAGTTTATGGAGAATTTCTATAGTCGGACTCCAGTTTTCTGATATTTCAGTGGCAGATCCGGCAGCAAACGTCGCGTTCTCTACAGAGATTACAAATGAGGAGAAGTGGTCGTTTTGGCACTCAGCCCTCTAATTTATGATAAGTAGCTCTCCTTTTTTCATTATTTCATGCTTATTCCAACTGTTCCTGCTTTGTAGCTATTGTACGAGAACACATAATATTGGATTATACATGGAAAAAAGCTTTATATAATTACCGTAATGTTTATATTAAAGTTACTAATTAAAATATTATCAACCATTAACTGGCCACGCTGTCATTAGTAAGGGATGAAACGCCTCTCTTTTTCTAGAAGCCAGACATTCTTCACCCTTTACGCTCTAGTCTGCTACTCCTACAAGTCCTATCATCCGCGATGCCTCCTACAGTCATAATTGCGCCAAAGCAATGGCGGACAACTGCAGTGCTAAGACTACTTAGCTCATACATACACAATCACTGACAGACACAGACAGAAAAGGGCCGATGTGCAAGACCGATATATGGGTCCTTTGCAGCCCCAGAGCTCCTAAAAACGCAAAATTGCACCTGCTTTGGAGGTAGAAATTGCCCCCTTGACTCTTGGGCTCCTGTGCGACTGAAGTTGATATCTCACGAGGATTTGCATCTCAATTATATATCTTAAAAGTCAGATCAACGGCGTCCCATGGCTACCGGATCCCAACAACTGGGGCGGCTCGCCTCATTTTTAAAAGAAATTTAGATGTATACGAAAGGTCAGACTTCATAACTATGTGATAACTCTGCTCAAATGTAAAAAAGCGTTATGATCTGCTACAACCTAAGCACGCTGCTAAATATTCAAGTGGTCGAGCAGGAAGTTCTCGCTGAGAAGTGGTTGACCTTCACGTAACATAAAGGGCACTTTTGTTGTCCGATCCAGTCCTTGTAAGCAGGTAGCTCAGTACAGGTGAGAATATGTGGCACTGGCATTAAATAAAGGGGGGACTGTCTCCCATCATATGACTGGCACAGGAACATTTTTTGGCAGACCAGACCTTCTATGTATGACCTTGGTCATACTGTAAGAGGTCCCCCAGACGAGTCCTAGAGGGGAGATATGTGTCATTGCGGCTATGAGCTGCGGTGATGTGAGCTCAGAAGCATGCTCCAGCACCTATAGTGCTGAGAGAGTTATTAGGCCATGTGAGCTCAGAAGCATGCTCCAACACCTATAGTGCTGAGAGAGTTATTAGGCCATGTGAGCTCAGAAGCATGCTCCAGCACCTATAGTGCTGAGAGAGTTATTAGGCCATTCCAGGGGCCTAATAAATGGAGATAAATGGAAAATGAGTAGGTGGGAAGGTGCACTTACACGTTTGGCCAAACCAAGGGTGCAGCGAGCGCCTGTGCTTGGTTTGAGCAGTCATTCTGTGTCGGTGGGAGCAGTACTGATTTGTCTGTGTGACGTTCTGATATCTGAGAATCCACTAAAATAAATAATAACATATTCATATGTAAGTAATCAAAAGGTGCCCGACGGTGGGCAATTCATGTCCCCTGCGTTTCTGTGTAACACGATGACCTCGGCTGTCACAAGTTGTTCATTTCCACCCTAATTAAGATCCTATTTTAAACCATGTTAATTAGCTTTTTTTTGCCATGTGACCTAATTAACAACTCTTCAATTATTGCATCTGCAAGAAAAAAAAAAAACAACAGCGGAGTTTTGAGAAAAGAGACGAGGATGTGACGGCCCGAATAATTTCTTTTTCGTATAACAAGTGGGCAGTGTTTGGTCTCCTCCTGTATCGATATTCGTGAAGCTGTCATTTTCGCACGTCACCCTCCATTCTTTCCATTCTTTAATGTAATGCTGTGCAGCAGGATAGGTGTGGGCTATACCTAATGGATTACATAATGTTTCTATTGGCAGGGAGCGCTGGCTCCGTGTTGCTCATTTATCTTTGTCAATGCAATCGGAAGTTTGCTCTGCAACAAAAAATGGCACTGACTCAGCTCAGGGCGAGCTCATGAGTGACGCAGTCAGAAGATTCGGGTCACGGTAGATAATAAAGTCATAAATATTTCAAAGTTCCATGATTGATAAAAGATTCTGAGTCTAAATGTAGAGTTACTCACCTGTCCCAGATCCATGCCTTGCTTCCCTCACCCCGGTCCGCCGCTAGACTCTAGTGCTCCTCCTCGTGCTTTGCAGATGGTCTGGCCTGCTCCCTCCCGGGCCTATATAACGCTCAGCAAGATACACACGTGTCTTGGTATTAAGACTTTAGTGTAGCTAAACTCTGGCTTGCTTGTCTCCTGGACATCTCCTGATTGCCGGGGTGTGGTCTCACGGACGTCTCCCACCTGCCAGTAGTTTGCAGCATTATGCCTGCTTGCCTTTTTCATCCTGGACGTCTTCCACCTGCCAGTGGCTTCCAGCATCCCACTTGCCTTCCTGGGGCCTCCTAGGCATCTCCCACCAACTCGCTTGTGGTCTCCTGGATATCTCCCACCTGCCAGTGGCTTCCAGCATCCCGCCTGCCTTTCTGCAGACTCCTGTACATCTCCCACCTGCTTGCTTGTGGTCTCCTGGACATCTGTCACTTGCTTGCCTGTGGTCTCCTGGATGTCTCCCAGCTACTTGCTTGTGGTATCCTGAATGTCTCTCTCTTGCCTGCCTGTGGTCTCCTGGATGTCTCCCAGCTGCTTGCTTGTGGTATCCTGGATGTCTCTCTCTTGCCTGCCTGTGGTCTCGTGGATGTCTCCCAGCTGCTTGCTTGTGGTATCTTGAATGTCTCTCGCTTGCTTGCCTGTGGTCTTCTGGATTTTTCCCGCTTGCTTACCTGTGGTCTCCTACATGTCTACCGCATGCTTACCTGTGGTCTCCGGGATGTCTTCCATTTGCTTGACTGTGGTCTCCTGGATGCTTCCCACCTGCTTGCCTGTGGTCTCCTGGACCTTGACCTTCTCAACTCCTGTCTGCAGTCTCCTGTACATTTTTCACCTGCCATTGGTTTCCTGCATCCCGCCTGCTTGCTTGTGCTCTCCGGGATGTCTTCTTCCTGCCTGCAGTTTCCTACATCCCGCCTACCTGCCCGCAGTCTCCTGTCCCTTTACTGTTTCTGTCCCGTCCCCCAGCTATCTGCTGCATCGGCTCCCCTGGCCCATGTGCTCACCTGGAAATAGGGCTTGGAAGATCCACCTTATCTTGTGAGTCTAGCTTGTAGTTTATACAGTGGGTACGGAAAGTATTCATAAGAGGTTGTAAGTATTCAGACCATTTGCTCAGTATTGAGTAGAAACACCTTTTGAGCTAGTACAGCCATGAGTCTTCTTGGGAATGATACAAGCTTTTCACACCTGGATTTGGGGATCCTCTGCCATTCTTCCTTGCAGATTCTCTCTAGTGCCGTCAGGTTGGATTGTGAACGTTGGTGGACAGCCATTTTCAGGTCTCTCCAGAGAGCTCAATTGGGTTTAGGTCAGGGCTCTGGCTGGGCCAGTCAAGAATGGTCACAGAGTTGTTCTGAAGCCACTCCTTTGTTATTTTAGCTGTGTGCTTGGGGTCATTGTCGGAAGGTGAACCTTCGGCCAAGTCTGAGGTCCAGAGCACTCAGTTCCGAGTGCCCACCCGCGGACCCTGGGATTAGAGGATCCACTTCGCCGTGTGACCCTGCTGTACACCTTGTCCTTCCTGTGGGATTGTTCTTCATGATGGCGGTGTCCTCTACATACTGTATCACAGGGAAGAAGAATCTGCCACTGATACATTGTTACAAGTTTTCTGCAGCGTTACGTCGGTCTTTTTATACCTCCCCATGGAAATGACTTTTTATCATAAGGATCTTCAGTATGGAGTGCCATAATCTTTGCTTCTGCTTCACTCCACTTTACACATTAAACCTATGAGTGCTCCTCCTGTAGGACAGTAAGATAAACTTAAGGTACTGCCACACTACACAATCCCGCTAGCGATCTCGTTAGCGTCGCATACTAATGAGATCGCTAGCGGGATTATTTCTATATCGCTAGTAGCTACCTAATTTAGCGATATCGTTAACGACGTTATCGCGGTTAGCGATCTCCTTAACGACTTTAGCGGTACAAAAGTACCGCTAAATCGCTAAAAAAGGTGCCACACTCAGCAATTAGATACTTACCAGTGGGACGCCAGCGATGAAAATAGGGTCCGGAACGATCAGGATGACGGACGAGATCACAGCAGGGGCCACGTCGCTGGTAGATGCCGCACACAACAACATCGCTAACGGGATCGCTAAATAGTGACGTTTTTTAGCGATCCCGTTAGCGATGTTGTTTAGTGTGGCATACCCTTTACACTACTAATTTGCCTTGTGTATGTTCCAACACTGATTCTCAATAAACCGTGAGGCAGATGACACAGGTCTGGTTTGTATAAGCCGACAATCTAATCAGATGAAAGGTTTCCAGAATAAATCTTTTCTTATACAAACTCTTTTAAAGTGGATATATTTGATGGAAATGCCTAAATGATGGTGCTTGTGATTTTTTATTTTTTTTTAAATTTTTTCTTGCGTTATAAAATGAATAGAAATGTTCTCCGGAGGACCTGCCTAAATACTTTTCCTTAACCTACTTTCTTGGTCACATGAAACTGTGAAAATCACATGAACTTCATGCGCTTAGTAGCCGTTTGGATGCAAATTAAAATAACTTATACTAATGCATGAGAAAAAGCATAATTTTTACAAAAAGAAAAACTAGTCTCATAGATTAAGCATATTAGGGGGGTTCTCCAGGACTAAGGAGTTGTAAATTATCTGAAAAACATAACTTTTATATTTCAAAAACAGTGCCACGGATGTGCACAGGTTGTACTTGGAATTGCAGCTTCTGACTACTTTGGATTCAAGCTGTAATACTACATTTCACCATAGTCAGGTGTGGCACTGTTTATGGACAAAAAAACGAGGATTGGAATGGGCCCTATCTCTCCAGAAGTTTCCAGCTGTTGCATGTTCTGCTTTTGGACATGTGTATGTGCAATAATCCATTGAAGAAAAATTTACTCTTTATTAATAAGTTTTAAAAGATGGACACAATAGTTGCATGTAAACAAGGCTAAATTAATATTACTAGGTTGTAAAAATCTTTTACAGCAATTTAGTCTCTCTTTCATTTGATGATGTTCTAGCCCTTCAGGCCAGTTGTGATACTTTTACAGAAGGCTTTTATGGGAGATCTGTTCTGTTTGGGTGAGTAGTATCCCAAATGCCCTTATATAATAAGATAATATAGTGTGCTTCTTAAATAGAAAAGGTTGGAGTAGTCGGTGGAAACCTGCAGTTTGTAGAAGAATGCAGGAATACAAAGTTGTCAGTGGAAGGACTTTACTTTTAAGAAAGCAGCAAACTTGATCGTTTCAACAATCTCATTGTTGTAAACAATTTGTATCGACAACTTGGTTTACACTTGTGACAATTTGCTAATACAAGCGCAAGTCTGCTGGCAACTACTTCAGCAGCACTTCACGCCGCAACAGTTTCTTTGTCCCTTTCTTGGCTGTTCAGCACTCGATCAAGTGCTGGTCACAGGTCTTCTCGTGATCACCTTACCTCTCTTTGACAGTTGTGTCCTACAGTAGATTGTCTAGTCACTTTGCTTAGATTTGCAGCTTATATATTACTAATACAAGTGCCAGACTGCTGGCAACTACTTCAGCAGCACCTCCTTCACAACAACAGTTTCTTTTTCCCTTTCTCGGCTGGTCAGCACTCACTCAAGTGCTGGTCACAGCCCTTCTCATGATCATCTTACCTCTCTTTGACAGTAGTGTCCTACAGTAGATTGTCTAGTCACTTTGCTTAGACTTGCAGCTTATATATTACTAATACAAGCATCAGTCTGCTGGCAACTACTTCAGCAGCACCTCCTTCATAACAACACAGTTTCTGTTTCCCTTTCTCAACTGTTCAGCACTCAATCAAGTGCAGATCACAGCCCTTCTCATGATCATCTTACCTCTCTTTGGCAGTATCGTCCTACAGTAGATTGTCTAGTCTCTTTGCTTACATTTGCACCTTATATATTATCAACTAAGAGGAATACTCTAAAAAATAACTTTTATTTATAATGAATAAAACCTAGTACCATATATCCAATAAAGTGACAACAAATCAAGAAACCCCTCATAATGCCAGGATACACAAGTCAGCATTAACCGCTTAGCACTGTCTCCATAAAATGTGATGAGCTAAAAGCAAAAACCTTATCGAATTCATTAATTTCTGAACATTAATAGTAAAAAGAAGCGACATATAAAGTGCCTTAGTGCCCAAAGTGAAAGGAAAAGAAAAATGTGTGGCTCTCACCCATTTCATATGTAGGCAGCATCCGAGTCGCATCCAAGCAGGTAGAAATGTTCTCCTTGGTCAACCCTGTCTTGTCCCCAGCATAGGCTCCCTCAAGGGCAGTACCCAAGTATGGCTTTTTCCCCAGAAAAAAATCCCTTCTGACGCCTTTCTTTCTCTGATAGGAGAAGTGTACTTGCACCAGCTAGGAGAAGCCCAAGTTGCTCCAGAACAGGATTGCAAAAAAGTGTCCGTGCTTATAAAGTGCCTTGTCTCAAAATATCATAAGAATCCCACAGTGGTGGGCATTTCTTAGGGGTACAGAGTGCTGTCACCCCTTTAATCCAAAAGATGGGGAGCCTCTATGCTCACCGCTCTAATGACTGTTTTTCATGCTGGTGGTCTTCTCCATCTAATAAAACAAGACTGACTACAGTTTAGACTGTAATGCATCTCTGTGGACCTCGATAATCCCTGGGGTAATGTACCTTAATAGTGAGTGTTCCTCATTCCCACTTGATATTTATCTATAGCGCAAGCATCTTTCTGGGTGCAAAGTCCATTCAGCATGTCTGCCCAAAACTGAGGGGAGAGCCCTTATTACTTTGACGACCTCATGATGCTACATAGCGCATGAAGGCGTATGCTAATACCAACCTTTTCGATCCACCCAAGACACAAGCAACTCAGTGCAACACAATCACTTAAACTAGCGGTAACTTAGACTACTAAGTCGCTACTTTGCATGTTACATTTCCCGACCCAGGGTATGTCTCTGACATCACTACGCACTCGCTTCACTTATACAACACATCTCATGTATATATGTGGCACATTTGTCATAAATCTTTTGCATCCCATACATAGCATAATAACATATGTAAATATCAGTGTAATGTTACTGAACATAACGAACAATAAGGGCATAATACATATCGCTGCCAGGACGCAGCACAAATAACACAATAAAATAGCAAATGGAATAAATATGGTGAAATAATGGCATGAGGCGTGTAGCAATAAAATGAATGATGTAACCAGGTGGTATTACCATTGCAGCAGTCAGCAGCGACGCTCATGTAATATCAGTTTCTGAAAATGATGACCATTACTATTCTAGTTTCACCCTACTGTAAAAATGAGGAATAGCAAAACTGCTCAGAAAGATGGAGATGCAGGAGTGGATGCTACAAAAAGTCTGATGCCATTATAAAGGCAGCTAATTATTATTATTATTTTTTTTTACCCAGACATCACAAATAATACAACAAAACCACATCTATTCCTTAGTGGATTGCATTCCAGTTACTTTCCTGTGTGTTTTGCTGAGATGGGTTTAAAATAGGATTTTCCTCTTCTGTTTTTTTTTTTTTCCCGGGTTTTACTAATCTAGTTAAATAAATCAGATCCTATTGTTGCAGTTGTCTGGCTGTTCTGTGTCACCGAACAAAAGGTTAGAGAAAGGTTATAGTCTCATTAAACCCTAAAAGTGCCCTAGATAGCAGTAAGCTGATAGCTATTCCTTCCAAACTGCTTCCTGTATATTGTCCATGCATGCTCAATTTGGCTGAGCATGCATATAATATCATGCAGAATGGGAATAGGTCACTTCTATATACCCCTGGTGGCAGCGTATTTATCTTGGGAACTAAATGATTGGTCCTTGAGGGTCTATTTTTTTCTGACCCTTCTCTCTTTCAAATGATGATGGGGCAACTGGGGACCCATAGACTTTAGAAGTTCAATTTCTCTTGCCCAAATCATCAAGTTTGGCTGACAATAATCTAATGTGTATGGAGGCCTATATAAACCTATTTCTTTATCTGTAGATAAAGGTAACAGTTCACATTTTTTTCTAAGGTGCTGTTCAAACTAGTCTTGACATCCAAGTCGGATACATTGTAAATCAGACTCTGATGAATTCTAATAGACCCCACTGACATAACGTGGCCCTTTGTTTTCCATTGAGGTATTTCTAATAGTAAGAATAAGGTTTTCTCTATTCTATTCACTAAAAAAATGCTGCCATTGCAAACAGTATATTTTTGTAATATACTTCATTACCTTATTTTGCTTCTTTTTCTCGCAAGCACTATGCAGTGCTGTGCCACTGACCAGTTTATTTTCCTTTAAAAGTGCCTTTCAAACAATCTGTGTTCAGGACTTTTCCTATCTGGGCCTCTTTTGCCCCTGTACTCAGACAAGGTAATTCCACTACACAGACTGTTTGAATACAGTTTACAGGATATTAACTGAGCAGCAGTTGAAAGCATCTTCTAAAGGAGCACGTGAAACAGCACTGCTGCATAACGTTAGGGAGAAAAGAAAGCAAAATTAGATTGCAACTAGTGATGAGCGAAAGTGCTCGGACAACATCTTCTCCGAGTATGAATGGGTGTTATCCAAGTATCTTGGGCATGCTTGTATATTATGTTCGAGTCCCTGCGGCTGCATGATTTGTGGCTGTTTGACAGCCTCAATACATGTGGGGATTCCCTAACAAACAGGCAATCCCTACATGTGTTGAGGCTTTCTAACAGCTGCTAATATCACCTCAATCCTGTCTCTGACTTTCACTGTGATGCTGTCATCTTGATCTCCTCTCTGGATTTCAATGGTCAGCTGTCAGCTTGATCTCCTCTCTGGATCTCACTGTGCTGCAGTCACCTTAAGGGGAACCTGTCATTAAATTTGATTCAAAGAAAATATAGTTTAATAAGCTTGCTAGGGGCTTAAAGAGATAAACCTTGCAAGTCTGGCACTGCCCCAGCCCTGCTACATTTGCTTTACAGGTCTCTCCCTATGTGACCTTTCAATCAACTGGAAAGGAGTGGGGAGAAGTCAGCCAAGAGGTGGCACTGGACTAGTTTCTCCCTATAGGCCGTGACTGGCTTTTTGAAACTATGTTTTCTCTGAAACACTGCAGCATTTCATAGAAGTAAATACATGGCTTAAATCACACAACAAAGCTTTGATTCATGTCACCTGTTACTCGTGCAGCATGAATCTAATTACAGGTTCCCTTTAATCCTGACTCTGTATCTCACTGTGTCGCTGTCACCTTGGTCTCCTCTCTGACTCTTACTGTGCCACTGTCACTTAAATCTCCTCTTGTCATGGTCTGCTGAGTTTCTGGGATTAGGTGGTTTTAG
>VIAB01000376.1:99381-109866 GCA_009801035.1 Oophaga pumilio | reverse complement strand
TGTCCAAACTTTTGGTCTCTACTGTATGTATATTTAAATAATACATATATAAATCCGAAATGTATCACATTATGAATTTCAGATGATTTGTAAACCTCGTTTTATCTACTTTTTAGGGAATCAGTGGACTAACAGGCTGCACAGTATCGCGCGCATCATTCTGTTATGTTCCAAACATGGAACGAAGGAGAAATGTGGCGTCTCCAAAGTTGATCAGTCAACACCAGACGTGTCGCTGAGTCACTCAATGGAAATCCAGCTATCCCCATGAACTCGTCACATTAATCCAGTTAAGCAAAGCTTTAGACAGAGGTTGGCAGGTCACATATAGCTGAAGGGACCTCATCCATCTGCCTTTCTGCATTACTTAAGGTGGCCATGCATAGCTACTACCTAACGGCTTTTTCCCCCGACCCTTACGCACATGCACACCGGGCTTGGCCGAGCATGCGTGGGTTCTCCAAAGAAAGAAGGGAACAAGCTGTGGCAGGACTCCTCTGGTCACTTATACTTCTTTCCCTACATCTGCCATAGGGGACATATTGGGACACCCCGTTACATGTTAGAAGGTCATTTAGTCCCTATAAAATTGGCAGATTTGTTCCACGTTCAAGTAATATATATGGCTGCTCTAAGTCACAGAGAAAGCCCTTTTTGACGAAACATGCCTTTAGTCTCCTTGACTGTGAGGGGCGCACTATAGAAACTTCACTGTGGAAAGGTGAATGCTAAAATATAGCTTACAGGGATTATCTGGCACCTTAATATTGATGGCCTACCCTCAGGATAGGTCATCAATGCCAGATCGTTGTGGTGCGAAACTTCGCTCACCCACCAATCAGCTGTTACTGGTGTTGCACCCCCGCTGATATAGTATTGATGATGACCTATCCTAAGGACAGGCCATTATTATAAGGTTCTGGACAACCCCTTTAAGAAATACTGTAGAATGATAATTTACACCGTAGCGTTTGAAGTCTTTTGCAAAATTTGCATAAATCTTACTAAATCACATGTTCTCAGTGCAAATCATTAACGTAACCTGCCGTATACCTGCGTAAATCACGTCAACTTTATTGTGCTGGTCACTACGATTATTGCCATTACCGAATGTATACAGGTTTTTTTTTCTATCTTTTAATACTTTTGCCTAATAAAAACATTTGTTTTTCTGTTGCCATAACTTTTTTTTTCCTTGCTTTTATATAAATATGGGAGAATTGTTTCTATTTTTGGGGCGAGTGAACATTTTTTTTTGGTACCAATTGTTCTTTCATGTTAGCTGTTTAATAACTTTTTCTTTTCTAAGGATTGAGATGGGATGAACAAAAACAGCAATTCTGCCTTGATTTTGTTTTTTTTACTTTTTTTTGTGTGCCTGTAAATAATATGATCATTTTATAGCTTCACTTAATACCAATTATGTGTATTTTTTTCACATTTTTTTGCCATAATAAAGCATTTTCAGTTGGATTTTTTTCTTCTTATTTTTTAAACGTTTTATTACAATTTAAAAAAAAAAAAAAAATTTTCGTCCCTGTAGCCTTGATCACTTTAACGCTTAAATAAGACAAGGCAATACTTCTGAAGCGCGGGGTGTTAGACTTGTCAGCGTTATTCTTATTGGCAGCCTATAAAACCTTGCCTAATAGGTGATCGCATAATCTAAGAATCCTCACTTTCTGTCCAACCGCTTAGATGCCGCAGCCACTGTTAACCAAGGAATCTAAGGGATTAAGTGGGAGTAATTAAACTATCAGGGTCTCGGACAAATGTTGTTCATGTTCAGTATGTTATGGCTCTTGGAAGAAGGGAAGGAGAAACCGAAAAAGAAAAAAAAAAACCCGGATAGTGAAGGGGTTAATATATTCATGTATCCAAATCAGAAAATGAATAAATTAACAAAATGAATAATTTATGTTACATCATTTATAATAAATGCATCTCATAGAAGGATAGATATAGATTGTATCAACCATCAATTCTTCTTGCCAGTAACCTGGCTACTTTTTGTCCTTTTGTCTCAAAGCTGAGACCCCCGAGATCTGAAAACGGAGGGGACTTAATTCATAAAATTGAATAATCTCCAAGATTGAAAGCAAACTTGGATCGGAATCCCTCGTAACAGAAGGAAACTGATTGACAAACAAATGGCTTACTTGTACATCGTCCAGCGCTCGAGATTCACATCTATCTCTTAAGTGCCCACATCAGGAAACATTAATTTCTGGATGACTTCCCATATAGAAAAGTCAATAAAAGGGGTTATTTGGGGCCTTAAAGGGGTTGCCCTATAAACAACATTTACCACTTATCCACAAAATAGATGATCAATGTAAGACTGGTGCGATGCCGTCATCCCGAGAACGGGAAGCAATCCCCTATATGAATGGACTAATGTGTCTGGAGCAGTTGTTGCACATGCTCAGAACTATTTTAAAAGGCATCATAACTTCAAGGTTATTACCTTGTTTTTCCCCCTTGTTCTCATGATCAGTGGGGAACACATTTGGACCCCTAATGATCACACAATTATCAAAAATGCTATAGATAGGTGATAAATGTTGTTTATAGTAGAAAAATAACATCTCCAGAGAAAGATCGAAGGTAGATGAAAACTTTAAGGTTTAGTTGACATCATTAAAAATTCTTGCGGTTCCTCCATGGGTATCAAACCGACGCGTTTCGGCTACGGCTATGGTTTTACAATGTTGTTTATGGGACTATTCCTTTAAAATCGTTGACCTATTCTTAAAAAAAAGGTCGTTGATATTAGATTGGTAGGTCACCCCTGTCGATTGTTGTTTATGAGGCATGTAAGAAAAAAGTTGTGATCCCGCTCACCCATAATGAAATTGCCAGCTATCCTCGGATACAACGACTCCTGAAAAATGGTACAAATCGGTTGAAAAATAGACATTTTTCAGATTAAAAATATGCAAAAACTTTATCATAGAGTTAAATAAAACCGTACTGGAAAAATATTAACTTTTTTTTTTCTACGCGTTTCGAACTAATACTCATCCTATGGATTAGTTCGAAACGCGTCAGAAAAGCTTTTATGTTTTTAGAGTACTGGGATTGTCCTGTTTTATTTAACTCTACAATAAAGTTTTTGCATATTTTTTTAATCTGAAAAATTTCTGGATTCCCCCTATTTTTCACATATGGTTGAAAAAAAAGATACATGTCCATCAAGTTGAGCCAAAAAATAGTTGTAAAACAGTTAATAGTTTATTAAAAAAGTAAGAATGAATTAAAACATCATGGGGCGGAATCTAAGAGTAACTGGAGCACAACTGTTTCATGTTCGCATTGGCAGCATTTACTGATGAACCTTGCTATGCAATCATGTTAGACGGCTCTTACATCACATGTACATGATACATTAATAGAGTAATTATACTTTTATTAATATTATTTATCAGCCTTTTCAAACTTATTAATTTTTATAATATACTTTAATAATTTATTTTTCCTCATTGTCTTCCAAACACTATGTTGCAGTGCTGTTTCAAAGCCACATTCAAGCTGCTTTAGAAGCTCCTTTCAGCTGCTGCTCAGTAAAATCCGTACACTGAAATCAAACAATCTGTCCATGTGACTGATGCATAGTTATTCCAATAGGGAGAGTCCCATACAGATTATTTGAACCTAGTGCATCGATCTCGCTGAGCAGCAGTTGAAAGCAGCTTCTAAAGGGGCTTGAATTAAAGATTGAACATTGAAAAAACATGATCATGGTGTCACTCTGTTTCTATATCATGTGGCTATGTACATTTCATGTGCTGCAATAGGATGCCTTTGTGAGCATATTGCTTCTAGTGGAGGATACCTCCATAATACAGTATGCTGAATCTATGAAAAAATAAATTGCTTCATGTTCCATTGCGTGATTCCATATAATATCAGATTTTCACAGAGGTACTATACAGACCTATAGATTAATAGAGTAACTAAACTTTTCTTATGAATGGAATTATTTATCAGTCATTCCAAAGTTATGAGTTTTTGTAAAATATGTTGTTAATGTATTTTGCCTGATTCTAGGCTACAAGTTCTATTTCAACGCCAAGTTCAAGCTCTTTTAGAAGCTCCTTTCAGCTGCTGCTCAGCAAGATCCGTACACTGAAATCAAACAACCTTTGCATGTGACGGACGCAAAGATGCTCCAAAAGGGAAAGTCCTATGCAGATTATTTAAATCCAGTGTATCAATCTTACTGAGCAGCAGTTAAAAGGAGCTTCTAAAGGAGCTTGAATTAGGAATTGAAACAGCACTGCAGCATAATGTTTGATCTTCTTTAGGTCAATATGTAATTATTATACAGTATTGGGATCAAAAATACAACGCTTGGCTGGCCAACTCTATACAAAAACATATGCTGATGCTTGAACAACTGTTACATTTTAGTCCATATTAGCATTAAAGCTGCCCGTACACATATCGGATTACTGGGAATGTTCTCGGCTTGTTCTTTTCTAGAAGGATAGGTCAAGGTCTATCGATTTCTCTACAGACTGTGTGTCACCAGCCATTTAAAACAATCATTAAATATTAATTTTCACCCATTGAACAAACATTTTGGTTGAAACACGTGTGCCGGTCAACTTTGACTAATGTCTAAGATTTCCTTTAAGGGTTTTTTTTTCGGTTTTATGGGCAGGCAAAATGCAGGACACAAGTGTCCAGATCTGGTGATTGGTGGGAGTCTCGGCAACGGAAGACTTATCTAACAATTATCAACTAATTTTACAATACTGTACACCTAGTGGCCAACTATCTACTGGACTTGTGTAGACAGGAAAACCCCTTTAAGCCTTTAAAGTTTGTTTACTGAATCAGGTTGTAAAATATGTAAATTCTACAAATTCACTTCCATAAAATGTTTTACACCGGTTCCTAATATTACACCGTGAAGATAATCCTCCTACATATTTCCTGCCACGAGTGACAGCAGGAGGCCTCGTAGCTGCTGTCAGTGACACCGTCAGCTTTCATCTCGAACAGCTTTCATGTGGTAACCACATACCAGTCCCAAATGGATGCCACATGGAATTCCTCTATATGAAAAGCCGTTTGCCCTCATCCTACACATGTATCCGAACAATGTGTTTTAACAAGTTTGCAAACTCCATTGTGAATTAAAAAGACTTTATACTTAATAGTAAAAAAATATGAAACACAATAATAACTTCATAGTGAAACAAATCACCAAAAAATGGAAATTAAAGGCTAAAATCAGCTTTTATTCTTTTTTTTTTTTTTGCAGATAATTCTGTTAACGGGAAGAATAACTAAATCTTTGAAGAATTAATCTAAAGTAAAACCACCCAGGCAGAATTAACTAAATGAGATTATATGTAACAATATAAAGCCTTTTGATGCTTGTGGGGTCTTAGAACAGCTGGGTCTCCCGCCCTCCACAGGCAAAGTGGATTAATATTACATAGTTCACTTATCCCATAATGTTATAATTTTGAGGCTCTCATCACTTAACTGGGCAGCCCTCTCTTCATGAGACAGAGCACGGTCATTTATATGGATGTACAGCAGAGATGAGTCATTTGGGTCAATTTATCGGGAGATCAGATGATAAAATCTGAGATTTTACATGGGACTGCAGGTAAACTTATCATAAGACACGCAAGAAACTGAAAGCACTTGCCAGTCTACCTTTTTTTCACATTTGTGCTTGCAAGTTGAATGCAACCTATTTTCCTACATTATCAGCCATTTACGCTGCGGACAGACTAACGTCCATGACCTCCATTATTGACTGGAAGTCCAGAAATATGTCAGCCTCCAAGATCACTACTTTTTGTCACAAAATAAAATTAATAACGGTAACGATCGCGGTCGCAGAGAGTGCGAGCTAAAATGGCCCCTTGCAGGAGGGAGGCCGCCGAACGCCAATTTCATCTGGATGTGTGTCATTGCACGCACATCCAGCTGAAATGTATAATCAGACGACTCCCTGCATTGAAATAGATGCCGCTGGCTAATCAGAGGCCAGCAGCAGACGTTGACTTGCCAGTGATGTGAGGAGCATAGCAGTGATGTCATGAACTGCTTGTGCCACCAGGCTCAAGACAGCTGCTGGGTCCTGTGCCAAGTAAAGAAGAGGACACCACTCTGCATGGGACATTATACCAGGAAAGGGGACATTATAGCAGGATGTTGGACATTATACCAGGATAGAGGATATTATACCAGGATGGTGAACATTATACCAGGATGGGGACTTTATACCAGGATGAGGAACATTATACTAGGATAGAGGATATTATACCAGGATGGTGAACAATATACCAGGATGGGGACATTATACCAGGATGGGGACATTATACCAGGATGAGGAACATTATACCAGGATGAAGAACATTATACTAGGATGGGGACATTATACTAGGATAGAGGATATTATACCAGGATGGTGAACATTATACCAGGATGGGAACATTATACCAGGATGAGGAACACTACTCCAGGATGAAGAACATTATACTAGGATTGGGACATTATACCAAGATAGAGGATATTATACCAGGATGGATAACATTTTACCAGAATGGGGACATTATACCAGGATGAGGAGCATTATACTAGGATAGAGGATACTATACCAGGATGTGGGACATTATGCCAGGATAGAGGATATTATACCAGGATGGGGGACATTATACCAGGATATTGAACATTATACCAGGATGGAGACATTATACCAGTATGTGAGACATTATACCAGGATAGAGGATATTATACCAGGATGGGGAACATTACAATAGGATGGGGACATTATACTAGAATGGGTGACATTATATTAGAATGGAGGCATTAAACCAGAATGGGGACATTATACCAGGATTGGGGACATTATCCCAGTAAGGGTCCAAGGATGGGGGACATTATACCAGGATGGAGGACATTATACCAGGATGGGGACATTATACCAGGATAGGGGATATTATACCAGGATGGAGAACAATATACCAGGATGGGGACATTATACCAGGATGGGGACATTATACCAGGATGTGGGACATTTTACCAGGATAGTGGATATTATACCAGGATGGGGAACATTACAACACGATGGGGACATTATACTAGAATGGGTGACATTATACTAGAGTAGGGACATTATACCAGGATGGGGGACATTATACTAGAATGAGGACATATACCAGAATGGGGAACATTATACCAGGATGGGTGACATTATTGCAGAATGGGGACATTATACTAGATTGGGTGACTTTATGACATTATACCAGAATGGCGGACATTATACTAGGATGGGGAATATTATACTAGAATGAGGACATTATACCAGTAAGGGTCCAAGGATGGGGGACATTATACCAGAATGGGGACATTATCCCAATAAGGGTCCAAGGATGGGGGACATTATACCAGGATGGAGGACATTATAGCAGGAAGGGGACCAGGATGGGGGGCATTATTACTTGGGGGCAAAGATGTATGACTTTATAGGATCTAGAATGCTACAAGGGCCATACGTCTGACCAACATGCAGGTTGGGGGCCCAGGCTCAAATTTTGCATCGGGGCCCATCAGACTCCAGTTAAGCCACTGTATGTATAACAGCTTGTTTATCAATGCTGTACTATTATGGGTTGTGTTGGGTTTAGTGTTCTGGTAAATGACTAGTTTCAGCATCTACCTCTGATTATAAAAAAACAGTATAAACAAACATCTTCATTGATCTAAGAATTTCTAGAAAAGTCCCAGAAAAGTAGGACTTCACATCAAAACCATCAAATCAATGAATTATAAATAAATTTCGTCACGTAATTCAGAGATGCCAAATAATCTACAAAAGATGGAGATTGTGTACACACATTCCTTACTGAGCATCAACATGTTGTATCAGTTACATAATGATTCCGATATGTATGGGCCACCGAGATAACATCTTCATGAAATGACGAAAAGGGAACGACGCGAGATCCTGACAAATTCTATTATTATAAATAAGCAAAAATAAATAAATAGAAATCACGAAAGGTTCCATTACGTTACATGTTGCTACATTGTAAAGTTGAATTATCTCTAAGCTTTTGGGATTACAGCTGAACCTGAAATGCTGCAGCCACCTTAAAGCCTTTAGTATTCATCGGTCATTTCCTAACAAAAGATGCATCACCAGAATGTTACATACATGGGTCAGGATAATGACATTACTGGCTTGTTTGACAGCAAACCCCCCCAGTATAGAGAGCAAGGAGGATACAATGTTGCAAATGTCTAATCCTAAACAAGCCCTATTGTTTTTGCATCAATAATACATGAATGAACATACACAGACAAAAGGAGTTCTGCTTTGTAATGTTCGCTGTCAACAATATTATTGTGTATCTATGTCCATGTAAAAGCAATGGTTCCAGGCAAAAAAAAGACAATTGAGGAAGGGTATTTTGATTCCATAGAAGAATGGAAAAGGTACAAGACATGCAGAGCCAGGCCAGTGGCTTCTAATCTAGGAATGGCTGAAACAACCAGATGGAACATACCTTTTCTGCATGTAGAATCATAGGCCTGGTGGTTACAAAAAGAAGAGGCGGCGTACAATGAGATGCATCCTAAAAAAAAAACAGACCAGGCGCTGGAACATGGAAAAATGGGGGGAAAAAATAATACAAATGTAAAGAAATAAAAAGGATATTAAATGTGCAGGCAGAGCTGTTTATGAGCCTGGTACAGAAGCAAGGGAGAGGGAGGGATTGAATGAATCAGATGTCATAGCTTCTGTAGAGAAAGGATAGAGGGGGTAGGGCCACTGTGTGGATGGAGGGGGAGAGGGAGGCAGGACAAGATGGATAGAGAAAGGGATGCGAAGAAAAGTGAGGGGTAATATAGAGCAGAAAATGAGCTGCAGGAGAGGGCAGGCTGGACACATGTGTGCGCTGAAACACTTTATCCCCCTCTATTTAGATCTCATAATATTAACGTTTTAGGAAACTGATACTAACGTGTTACACTCAGAATATTGAGGGATTATTTAATATTTTTTGTATATTCTGTATAATTTTATAGAATTGAAAGAAAGTAGATCTGAATCACTAAAATGAAATTTTTTCGAAGCACAAAAAAATAAAATCACAGTTTTCGTACAGGTCGTGGTATGATTAGGGCAGCATGGCGGCTCAGTGGTTAGCACTGTAAATGGTGGCTCAGTGGTTAACACTGTGTATTGTGGTTCTGTGGCTAGCACTGTCTATGATGGCTCAGTGGTTAACACTGTGTATTGTGGTTCTGTGGCTAGCACTGTCTATGATGGCTCAGTGGTTAGCACTGTATATGGTGGCTCAGTAGTTAGCACTGCATATGGTGGCTCAGTGGTTAGCACTGTATATGGTGGTTCTGTGGCTAGCACTGAATATGGTAGCTTAGTGGTTAGCACTGCATATGGTGGCTCAGTGGTAAGCACTGTATATGGTGGCTCAGTGGTTAGCACTGCATATGGTGGCTTAGTGGTTAGCACTGTATATGTTGGCTCAGTGGTTAGCACTGTATATAGTGGCTCAGTGGTTAGCACTGTATATGGTGGCTCAGTGGTTAGCACGATATGGTGGCTCAGTGGTTAGCAATGTATGACAGCTCAGTGGTTAGCACTGTATATGGTGGCTCAGTGGTTAGCACTGTAGCCTTGCAGCGCTGGGGTCCTGGGTTCAAATCCCACCAAGGACAACATCTGCAAGGAGCTTGTATGTTCTCCCCATGTTTGCGTGGGTTTCCTCCGGGTTCTCCAGTTTCCTCCCACATTCCAAAGACTTAATGATAGGGAATGTAGATTGTGAGCCCCAATGGAGACAGTGATGATAATGTCTGTAAAGCGCTGCAGAATATGATGGCGCTATATAAGCAAAGCATAATAAATATTGATTAGGAATTAGGATGTAGTGTCCATATGACCATAAAGTAGAGTGCTGTATACTGCTGTTGGACGTGTAGAGGCTTCACGCTGCATATTAATGCAGCCACAAATGTGCTTAATAGATTGTAATAAGGAGTAATAAATAATGGAGCAGCGCTCGGAATTCAATAAAAGTTTGCTCACCTGTGTCTGCTGACTGTGGAAAGGACATTACACTTGTAAATGAATTCTATCAGTCATCCGAATCCTTCCTTATTATGTAACTGTCTGCTATTGGCGTGCTTATGCAAAATATTCATTACATTTATTGTGCTACATAGGCGGAAAAAAGACTTAGATCCATCAAGTTCAACTTTCTCTTACATAGTTAAAAGCGTTTCCTCACTAAGACATACCTTTTCTATAACAATAATACTTTTTATTTCTAGAGCATCAACATATTCCGCAGCACTTTACATTTTAGACGTGACTTGTGTAAAGTGCTGCAGAGCAGTAGTCGCGATCGAACTGCTGTCCGGTTGTGCTCTGGCTCTTTATAGACAAGGATTGTCCCAGTCCGAGTGTGCTGTAGGGTGTGGGGAGCA
>VIAB01000376.1:77046-94250 GCA_009801035.1 Oophaga pumilio | reverse complement strand
CCTTCAATGTGCTAGGAGAGGAGCAGTAGTGGACCTGCAATGTGCTAGGAGAGGAGCAGTAGAGGACTGGTAGGTCAGTTTCCATTTTTACACAATGCTGTGCCCAGTTTTAGGAGAAAGAATGGGGTGGATAACTACGTTAACATGTAAAATTGTTCTACTCCCTCACTGCGGTGCTAGATTCACAGCAACTCTGCTTATTACTGTTGTATAATGTTCTCCAAGCTGCTGCTTGTCTGAGGTATAGAAATATGGGAGAAAGGTCTCTTCTTGTAACTGTGTGTGCAGCGTACAGGAGACATCATAGCATTTAGTCGCTACTATATCTCTTTTGAAGCTCAGTTCAGGCAAAACTGACAATTAGAAATCGAGACTGTAAAGGGGGAAAGTGCAGTAATATGCAGACTGCAGGTCACATAATAGCTATAATTGTACACAAAAGAACTGAAAAGTAACTCGAAACAACAATGAGACTTTAAATAATGTGATTTCTGATAATGAATCTTCCCTTTACATTGATTAATCAGTGGATATTAAAATTACATTTTTAAGAACAGCTTAAGTAAGCATCCAAGGAATGTCTAAGTCATCATCTCCATCTGTATTACTGGTAGCTGTCTTGCATATAGTCCTATAAAAGGAAGTTTTGTTTAGAAAATCTATATAATGTGCAGCAATACCAGAAGCCTTAAGTAAATTATGAGCTTTATAATGGAGGATAGGAACATAAAGACTTCAGATGCTGGTAAAATATAATTTTGATGCCAATTCATAACGATTGCAGAGATTGCCTAACAGCCATCATACATCAAAGAAAATGAGAGCAGCATAATAAAGTGACACATTGCTGGAATAAGGATCTCTCCCCCCACGATCCTTATTCCAGCAATGTGTCACTTACTGGGCTGCTTGATGTCTTTTTGATAAGATCCCTGTTTTCTCTGTTATAGATCTAGCAGTTCTCTGAATGCTGAGCTCTGTATAACCCCGCCCACACCCCTGATTGGCAGCTATGCACAGTGTACACAGAAAGCGGCCAATCAGTGGTGAGGGAGGGACTGGACTCCCTGGCTGTCCTCTAGTGATCAGCACCTACTGAAAAATGGCTATTCAAATTTTGGAGAAGTAATTTAGAAATTATCCTTGTCACTATTAACTATCTAGCTGAGTTTTTAAGCCAGAATTGGAAATTTTGCTCTGAGAACTTGTCTGGCAATCTGTGTCTGACTGATCACCAGGATTTACGACTTCAATTTACTGCTCTTAGGAGATTCCAATTAAGATGTAATAATACATACTGTTGCTTTCAATGTACAGCTCCAAACCCGACGCACAACAAGCAAATGTATCTGGTAAGACGTCTGGTTGGCATCTCCGTTGCAATCATTAGTCTGCTGCCATGCTTGAAATTTTCATCTGGTAGAAATGTCAATGACGGACACTTTTGAGTAAGATCATTCTTCCTTTATATGGTGACTGAGAATAGAAGGCACAAGGTGAAGAGGAAGACCAGCAACCCGATGGCTTGATATTATCAAGATAACAGCGGAGAAGACCCTGGTGGACATATCTAGACTTGTTCAAGAGTCATCGCTCTACAGAGCGTTCATCCATCAAGTCTCCATGGCTAAAGATTGAGCCGAGAGCCGTTAAGAAAACAAAGAGGTCCTGTATGGTGACTGAGAATAGAAGGAACAAAGCGAAGAGGAAGACCAGCAACACGATGGCTTGATACTATCAAGATAACAGCGGAGAAGACCCTGGTGGACGTATCTAGACTTGTACAAGAGCGATGGCCCTACAGAGCGTTCATCCATCAAGTCTCCATGGCTAGAGATTGAGCCGAGAGCCGTTAAGAAAACAAAGAGGTCCTGTATGGTGACTGAGAATAGAAGGAACAAAGCGAAGAGGAAGACCAGCAACACGATGGCTTGATACTATTAAGATAATGGCGGAGAAGACCCTGGTGGACCAATCTAGACTTGCACAAGATCGATCTTCCTACAGAGCGTTCATCCATCAAGTCGCCATGGCTTGAGATTGAGCCGAAGGCAGTTAAGAAAACAAAAAGGTCCTGTATGGTGACTGAGAATAGAAGGAACGAAGCGAAGAGGAAGACCAGCAAAACGATGGCTTGATACTATTAAGATAATGGCGGAGAAGACCCTGGTGGAACCAATCTAGACTTGCACAAGATCGATCTTCCTACAGAGCGTTCATCCATCAAGTCGCCATGGCTTGAGATTGAGCCGAAGGCCGTTGAGAAAACAAAAAGGTCCTGTATGGTGACTGAGAATAGAAGGAACAAAGCGAAGAGGAAGAACAGCAACACGATGGCTTGATACTATTAAGATAATGGCGGAGAAGACCCTGGTGGACCTATCTAGACTTGCACAAGATCGATCGTCATACAGAGCGTTCATCCATCAAGTCGCCATGGCTTGAGATTGAGCCGAAGGCCGTTAAGAAAACAAAAAGACCTCGTATGGCTTTTTTAGTGCAGCGATTATCTGGTGAACGGTCGTCAACAGGTGATCATTCACTCGACAGCCATCATCCTACATCTAGCTAATGTGTAGGGCTGTCCATGACAATCACTCAGCCTGAATAATAATGAAACATGCATTTAAAGAAGAGTTCAAGTACGCTGTTTGTAGAGTATGTCAAGGATCCACTTGAACATGATTCATGCCCTCGGGAAGTGTAAAATAAAGTGCAATATATAAACAGAAATCAGTGTTTTAAAATAGGTAGAAAAAGATGCAAAGCCGACCTACCGTAGGCTACATCTATTCATTTCTGTAGAAAAAATAATATACACGTCACTGTCTAAGTGGTGAGATGGAACAGTACGGTACTTCATTATAAGGTTTCATGTCATTGCAACCTTCTAATACAGCAGTAGAGTAAATGTCATTTGTTACACGTTCCCGTTATTATCGTCTCTATGTAATCAGTCACTAGCAAAGCTGATGTCAATGTGAATGTCTTAGAAAAGTTTCTTCTTGTGCATTATAACCATGAATAGTCTTTTGCATCCTTTGCTTCACTTCTGTCTCCAGTAAATAATGATAATATACTGTATATGTTAGATGAAATGTGACATCTAATGAGTGTCAACTTGAAACATAGTCAGTTAGATGTCACCCCATCACCCAAAGCCGAGTGTATCTTACTCATTCTGAAAATAGATATAATTACTCCTTTAATGACCTATGACATGTATATTCGTCATAGGTCGCCTCCCCCTCTTTGATGCCGGCTCCGGCTCTGAGCCCGCACCTTTTCTGGCACATAACAGCTGTCGTTAAGGGGTTAAAAGGATTTTCTAGGCTTAAAAGGGGTTATAATGATTATAAGTCAATTAATCACTATATACCCTGCAAATAGAAACACAGGCTTATCCAAAATGTAATAATTATGAAAAAGTTACATATCATAGTATATCAGATAATGAAAACCTTACTTGAACCAAGATAAATCCAAGTGAAACACTGTGTATTATACCATTAGTGGGAGGATGTGGCTGTCAGAATGTGATGGTAGTAAGGCACTTACATGTTGCAGTATGGCAGGTAGTGATAGCATGTGGCGCCCCCAACGCGCGTTTCACCCTTGCTTCATCAGGGGTGTCCGTATTGGCACCATATTGTTCTTTTGTTGGTAGTCTATTGAGTGGGTGCATCTCTAGCCACATATATTGAGCTTACATTTAAATGCTCCTTATTGTAGGTCCTGACACTTTAATAGTAGATGGGCTGCAGAACTCCCCAAATTCTGTTATTGATGACCCATTCTAGGAATCATAAATGTGTCTTGTATTGTAGAGGAAGACCCTGTAAGCTAGTCAATTAAAGTTTTTTTTCTGCCCTTTAAGCACAGAGCAATTTTTCATTTTGGAGCTTTCACTTTTTCCTCTCCTTCAAGAGCTATAACTTTTTTAATACTTCCATCAACATAGCCATACGAGGGTTTGTTTTTTTGCAGGATGAGTAAATAGACCATTTATTTTGCCTTGTAATGTACTGAAAAACTCAGAAAAAAAATCATAGTGTGATAAAATGGTGAAAAAAAATACAAATTCACCATTGTTTTTGTTTTTACAGTATTCATAGTATGGGAAAAGTTACTTTGCAAATGTGATTACAGCAATACCAAATTTACAAAGCCAATAAAATAATAATTTTAAAAAACTATCTGATCGTTGCTCAACAGGTTTTTGCTATCCATCTGAAAGCCGAATGATGTAGGGTCAGAGACCCTGATTCCAGCGCTGTGTCACTTACTGGGTGTCTTGCTGTAGTGTTGATAACATCACTGTTTTATCTGCTGTAGATCTACCAGTTCTCTTAAGGCTGAGCTCTGTATAACCCCGCCCACACCAATGATTGGTTGCTTTCTGCGTGCGCTGTGCCAATCAGTGGTGGGGGCGTGATTATAAAGACCTCATGAATAGGGAGGACTACCTGGCAGCAGGTTTACTAGTCCTCTAGTGATAATCTCCTGCTGATAAAACTATGATTTTATCAAGACTACAGCAAGGAGCCCAGGAAGTGACACAATGCTGGAATCAGGGTCTCTGTCCCTACATTATGCTGTTCTCAGATTAGGTAGCAAAAACCTGGTGACAGATTCTCTTTAAGGAGAACCAGTTCTTCCCACCACTTGCTTCTAGGTCATCAAACACTATACGAAGGTTTAACCAAAAAAAAAAAATAGAATCTGTAATTTTCAACGAATTCTCGGAAGGAATGAAAATGAATGGGATGTTTTGTCTAATGCACCTGAAAGGTTTGATAAATGACTCTGCTTAGTTTATGATCTGAAGCAGCCCAGATGGCTGCACCGTCATAACAAAGATCTGTATCCTACAACACAGGGATAAGAGGGAATGCAGCCAGGAACTTCGCATTAAACAGGAGCACCGGAGTGTGAAGCCTTTGTCCTTGTATTTATCCCAATGTTGCTCCTACTCAGGAGAGTTGATTCTGAAGAAGACTTTTAGAGCTTAGAAAAGATCCCTTTAATCCATTGATGTAGGGTTTGAATAAACATACTGATTGGCAACATCTACAACAATGACAAGGAATCTCGGAGGCGTACAGTTACCATTAAGTTGTGTGTGATTTTACAAAACTAGGTTCTGCACTTTTTACATGGATGTTATATTTTTGACCCGACACCTAATAATCAAACTGGACTCAAATGTCACGTCCATACAAAAGTGTTGGTATCTTTAAGCTCAAGCTGCTGTGGTTCGGTCCGATCCGCATTTGAAGCTCATCTTGTGTCCCCAGTATCCTGGACACCTCTTGTGCTTACTAGGTCCTTCAACTTCATGAATAGTCACTAGTCCTCATGGATCGTCATGACATGCATTGCACCGTAACACCATGACTTTGCGGGGTCTAGTAAGCGGCATAGTTACTCTGGATGTTGGGTGGTGGCTGATGGACTCAGAAGTGACAGCGTTCTCTCACTATGAGGGGTCATACCTCCTTCAATCACTGCTCTTCTCTTTTGCAATACGATGTTTGAGAAAACGTTTGACCGAAACGTCACGACAAGATTCGAAAACTATACTTTGCAATCTGAAAAAGAGAGCAAAGTTCTTTTTTACAGAAATGGAGAACGAATGCCGCGAAGGGCTGGTCTGGAAGCTCCAGATCGAATATGTCATCCCTACTCTATGTTACGTAGAGCGTAACTGGAGTAGTGAATCGGGAGGAAGAACCAGGCGGTATAACTATGGAACCCAAAATCTGCTGGTGGGAAGATACTGAAGTCATCACGTTGAAGATACTGAGGCCACTGCCTTGACTGTCCAGTTGGGTGTGCTGCGTGGCTTTGGGCAATCCATTGGGGCACCACTTGCTGTCCTACACAAAGCGCTGTACTTTACAGGCAATAACAAAATGGCCCTGGACAATGGTAAGGAAATAACCACTTCTGTCCACAAAAAAAAGAAGAGAAGCTTGAGGTCACCAGAGGTGGGAAGCACCAAACCAAATTTTCCGAAATTTAGAGTTGATAAGATTTGCACTGCCGCGGTCCAGCATCCTGTCCTGTTGTCCATGGCATCTGGGCCTCATATATGCACTTGGCTTTCTTGGCCGGGCATCCAGGTCGCGTCTTGAGGTTACTAGTCCTTACTACTAGACCTCATGATGTCATGAAGCTTAGTAACATCATAAAGTGACTCACGCAACGTCATGATGAACGTTTTACTGCGATGTCTAATAAGAGAACCACCTCTGACCCTGTTCCAGCTGCCACCTTACAAGATGCCGGACCAGGTCAACACAAGTCTTTTTGCTCAACTGCGCGTTTTACAGGAAGCTTGACTTGACTACTTTTAGACTTAGCCCCCTGTACTGGCCAATACTGAATAATATGAATTTTTTTAAAAAAAAAAATTAATGTTTACTTTTAATGAAGCAAAAAAATGTAAAACAAAAAAGAAATAAAACAATGAAAAAAAAAAATCATCTCTGAACACACCGAGCCAAGGCTTCTCGTACATGGGCAAGTCAGGAGACATAGTCAACTGAATGAAATGGCCAACAGCTACCTTGTGTATAGCCATTTTGATTATTTTACTTAACGTTGTCATTTTGTTAATTGATTATCTTTTTGTTTCTCAATATCTACTCATCAAATGTAAAAAAAAAAAAACAATCATTACCAATACTTCCAGATTTGAGAAGCAGCAGTCAGAATTTCTGAATCTTTGTGCTCAAGCAAAAAAATGAAAACATTAACGCAATTCAAAACCTAAAATAAAATCCTAGAAAATATATTAATTTGGCATTTCTTCCAGTTTAAGTGCTCATTGCTTTATACCCTCTTGTAACTGTGTGAACGATGGCAGCATCAATAGAAAAGAAATGAGTGAAAAACGCTACTGTAAAAAGAGTTTTGAATTTGAAGTCAAATCCTAAAAATTTTTTTTAGAAAAAAGTTAAGAAAAAAAAGGAGATAAAAACTAAAACAAACAAAAATAAAAAAAGTTAAATTTGGTGATAGAAAAAGTAGATGCTGATCAGTACTCACCTACACTGTATAAAGGTATAAGTCCAGAAAATTTGCCGGGAATTTCGGTATCTCAACAGGTAATGAATCAGTTTTATGGGATAGTGATAATCTTGACGAGACATTGGAAAAAATGAAAAGTCGAAATAGGGTGGATACTGTAATAACCGAGTATTAAACATAAGCAGTAAAACCATGATTCAACGCAAATTCTCTTATTGGCCATAACAATACCTTACTAGTATCTTCCCATCCCCTATGTACAGGCATGAGCAGACTCGCCAGACTCCGACAGCCTGTCGACAGGCCTCCATGCTGGCAGTTGTGTGACTTCATTCCGCCATAGCACAGATTCCTCACATATATATACATGGGAAGAAATCCCTCATATTTTAGGTATCTGGAATGCATTTGCTAATGTTATGATACATTATGCATTTCTGTATTATATACAACTGTCCATAGACGAGCACAATAGGTGGCATGTAGAAGAACACCGGGTCGTAAATTAGGCATTCCTCTGTTTCCAAACACTTGGAACGTACACAACGGAGTAAAATATTACCATATCTAAATAATAATCATACTTTTGTAAAACTATGTTTAAACAACGATGATAAGAACGTGAAATAACAGATTCATGCAAGGCTAGCGAACATATATCCAGGAGCTACAGCTGTTTCACACACTTTCCCTCAACGGAAATTTACATTAGATGAAATATCATCTATACCCTAAGCATTCTGAAAAAAAACTAGTTAAAAATGTAATTTGACTATGTGTCTCAGCCGTGTCTGAATATACTGGTGTAACCCCTGCCCTGGCTGCTAGGTGGCGCTGCACTAATATCACAATCACTGCATGTGGCGGTTAAGCTTTTTGATTGTTGAGACTAGTTGTCCCTTTAATGTCTACATGTGTTTTGCTGCAGTAAGCTGGTAATGTAATTTTCTCTCTGCTGGGAGCCATTCATGGGGATCCCTTCTATGTAGACCCAAGCAGATAGGCTCTAGCTGCCAGTTAACATGTGTTTTGCTGCAGTAAGCTGGTAATGTAATTTTCTCTCTGCTGGGAGCCATGGATGGGGAATGCCTTCTATGTAGACCCAAGCAGATAGTCTCTAGCTGCCAGTTAACATGTGTTTTGCTACAGTAAGCTGGTAATGTAATTTTCTCTCTGCTGGGAGCCATGGATGGGGAATCCCTTCTATGTAGACCCAAGCAGATAGTCTCTAGCTGGCAGTTAACATGTGCTTTGCTGTAGTAAGCTGGTAATGTAATTTTCTCTCTGCTGGGAGCCATGGATGGGGAATCCCTTCTAGGTAGACCCAAGCAGATAGTCTCTAGCCGCCAGTTATTGAGTTCAGCTAATATCTACTTTTTCAGATCCTTTGCCCCTGTGTGCTACTTTGTATGTCCTGTTTTCTGATTTTGTTCCTGGCGTGATTTCTTGGTATTGACAGCGCATGTTGACGCTTCTTGCTTCTGCCTCGCTCCTCCGGCCAGCAGTCCTTCCGTAGAAGGAAACCTCATCGTAAGACCAGATCAGGGGTTAAAGGGTGAAGACCGGGGTTCCTCTGGAATCTACCAAAGTCTGTCCAAGGGTGCCATTTTGTGCCTGCGGCTCAGACGTGACACTATTTGGTTAAAAAAAAAGGTCTCTAACCGTGACCTTTTAGGTTGGTTTGAACACACACCGCAATGTGCAGTATTTTCTGCTGACTTTTTTGGAATTTGATTCTGTTTGGGATAACACACTTAGGGTGGATAATCACTTTCCTTATTTACTCTACCCAAAGAAAAAGGCAGAAAAATAAGAATAAAAAATAATGAATAAGGTTTATTGATAGTGTAGGATTTTGAAAACATTTGCCAAAATATAACAATAAAAATAAAAGTGATTGTGATCACTTATTGATCGGTGGGATCAGACCGCTAGGACTCGCACCACACCGATCGGCAAAAGGGGAAACGGAGCGGCGGTGAGTATGCTCTAAGGGGCTACCGGATAAAGCTATTTAGCAAATCATTAAAGGGACTAAAGTAAGCACAGAATGACTGTTCAAACCAAGAACAGGTGCACTATGGCGGGGTTAATAATTTATATACACCTTCCAACCAGCTTATTTTCTCTCTATCTCTCCTCCTCCCTCTTTTGATTGACAGCTCTGGCTTCATAGAAGCAGAGAAGGGTGTAGATAGATGGAAAACAAGTATTGGAAAGGTGCACTTAAATGTTTGGCCACACCAAGGGTGCACCGAGCGCCTGTACTTGGACAGTCATTCTGTGCTGGCAGGGTCCTTTAAAGTTTTTACAATTTTAACTTTTTGCCGCCTTGTCAATGGAAGGAACATTTTTAACAATGTTATTTAAAGTAACAATGTATCCAAGTGTTAATCTGTTGTTTTTTTTCTGCACTTTAGTACTTTGTTTGGAAGTTTGAATATCCCAGATCTTGTATCTGCCTTTCATTTGAGAAAACAGCCTTGTCAATCCGGGACATTGGACTGCCAACATTGCTTAGCCAATTTTTCCTGAAAAAAAAATAAAAAAGAGAAAGTTTGGAAAATGCTCAAATTCATATTGTCGGTGCTGCCTGTATTCTTTCTTACTGGAATTTTTACACTTTTCCATCCATGAGTTCGTGCACCAAGTATACAAACCTCACTTTGCATAAAAATGTTTCTAATAGTGACTGTCATGATCCCACTGGGGGTCGATCAGCGGACGGCACAACACACACTCAACGGGATGGTAAAGGGGAGAGGCAGGCCCTAACAATAGGGAAAGAGGGATGGCACACATGCCAAAAATGGATTGTGACAGTGACTTTTCATTTGCACCTAATTCAGTATTTAATTTGAGCCTTTTTTTAACTTTATTTGTTTTTTGTCACTTTTCTTTTGCTTTTTTTGGTTTATTAGATCAGTTTTGGTTATCAAGATGTTTTCATCATTTTGCATTTTTTGAAATGTCAGTAAATGTTTGTACAATTGTAAGGCAGCATGGTGGCTCAGTGGTTAGCATTGCAGCGCTGGGGTCCTGGGTTCAAATCCCACCAAGGAAAACAAGTGCAAGGACTTTGTATGTTCTCCCCGTGTTTGCCTGGGTCCCACCCCAGGTTCTCTCATTTCCTCCCACATTCCAGAGACATACGGATAGGGGATGTAAATTGACAGCCTCAATGGGGACAGCGATGATGATGTCTGTAAAGCGGTGCGGAATAAGATAGCACTATAAAAGCAAAGCTTATTATTAATATAATAATTATGATAATACTCCAATACCCTGGCGTAATTTGATGTGCAGAATCTGCCTCATTTTTTTCTTTGGTGTAATTTAAGACTAACGTGACACTTTTTAATCTAAAAAGGGGCTAGAAAGCTGAAAAGCCCCAAATAAGCATCTTCGAAGTTGCATCAATTCATCAAACATCGTGGTCGCATTTTTGTGAATTTGGTGCAAAAGTCACAAGACCAAATAAAAGGATTTACTCATCCTTCCCCCTCCACCCATGCAAATGATGACTTGGGGCCTAAAAGTCTGATAGTGCCAAAATAACATAAAGCCAACACGATATTCTGTATTTATTATTAATTGGTTATTAACTGGCTACTTTCAAATGACTACAATGGGATCCCATAAACCGTGTACAAGGCTGCACAATATGGGAGTGCAATAAAACCAGCAAGAAATGGACAAATTAGTAAAGGGTTCACGTTGTTGTAGCCGTGCAATAATTTATAAAATGTGGCACATAATGAAATTAACTGTACTCACATTATATCTACTTTTTCCTTTGATCCCTGGACTTGCCCGGTGACTGTCCCATACTGGGTATTTTTCACCCATCCAACTACAGAAACACGTTTGGCCTGGTCTTCTGTATACTGCAAGTACAAACAGACAGAATAAACCGGGCTATGTTCTCCTGGAATCTTTCCTATGTTTCTCCATAGGTAAAATATAATGTAAGCCATCCCATTGCAAATTGATGTGATCCATTGGGATCTGCAACTAAAAGGAGTAAAAAAACATACACCCCGTGTGAATAGCGTGCTAATCCTTATAGTCATATGATGTTAGTGGAGGACAACATGCAATGCAATCCACAAGTGAAAAATGCTAAAGCTCAAGCCTTTATTCACACAGTGCAATTGTGCTGTTTTGCAAGTTTTATCCAAAAAAAGGATAAGTTTAAGCCAGTCCTTCATGCTTTTTATCTGTTTATAATCAACTGTTTCTTGCTGCATGCATCACGCCACTAGCATACTTGCCCAGACGCCAGTCCTTCATACTTTTTCTCTCTTTATAATCCACTGTTGCTTGCTGCATGCAACAAGACACCAGCATACTTGCGCAGAAGTCAGTCCTTCATACTTTTTCTCCCTTATGATCCACTTTTGTTTGCTACAAGCATCACGCCACCAGCATACTTGCACAGAAGCCAGTCCTTCATACTTTTTTTTTCTCTTTCTGATCCACTTTTGCTTGCTGCATGCATCGTGCCACCAGCATACTTGCACAGAAGCCAGTCCTTCATACTTTTTTCTCTCTTTCTGATTCACTTTTGCTTGCGGCAAGCATCATACCGCCAGCATACTTGTGCAGAAGCCAGTCCTTCATACTTTTCCTCTCTTTCTGATCCACTTTTGCATGCTGTATGCATCACACCACCAGCATAATTGCTCAGAAGCCAGTCCTTCATACTTTTTCTCTCTTTCTGATTTACTTTTGTTTGCTGCATGCATCATTCCACCAGAATACTTGTGCAGAAGCCAGTCCGGTATCAGTGAATTTGGCACAGGTAAATTTTGCATGGGTTAGCAGGGAAAAGGGGGTTCTGTGGTTATTATAATATCTTCAGTGTATTATAATTTATTCTAGGGGTGCAATGTTTTTTATTCTAGGGACAGAATGCATTACCCTGACTCTGGGATGAAAATCTGCAGTTAGTCTATGTGACTACAGACTTCTAAATCCTCATGCATCGCACACTGTCAGGATTGTACGGTGCCGGCGGTGAGAGCTGTTTGCATACTTCTGGAGACATTCCCACTAGACGTGCAAAGACATTAGTGAATTGTGCGTGGTCGCGCACGACTAATTGGCACGTAACAGCATATATGCAAATCCCATACTTATGGTCATCGTGGAATCCTGACAGCGTGCAGTGTATGCTGTGAGGATTCAGAAGCCTGCAGTCACATAGAGCGGCTGCAGACTGTTATGTCAAACCTGGAAAATCCCTTTAAATGGACACATATATGATTTGCACATAAACTTCAGCTGCTGCAGTAAGAGCTAATCCCTAGTTTTACTATGTTTCTTGTTGTTCTTGTTATTTCTTCCAGTTCTCTTTGTATTGATTCCAGCAGAGAATTAACATGTTTCTTTTTCATGTAGTTTCTTTTATCTGCTGAATCCTTACATAAAACGCTTTTGTTTTTGGCTCGGTGGGACGCAGCTTAACGCCGGAATTATGTCGGCATCTCTTGAGCTATTTACTAGGTAACTAGAAATTCTCAACTGTTTAAAAATAAAGCTGTTTGCTTCTGAAATATAAGTCACTTTTGTAACATAAACTTTCGGGCTCTTTTGTGGTAGATTTTCTTATTCTCTTTATCCAGGCAGCAATGTAAACCATGGAAATTTTCATTCCGGTTGCTATTGCTGCTATTAACATGTTACACCCCACTACACCCTAGCAACACCCGATTGAAAGACGATCGAAAACACAATCTTAGTCATGATGATTGGCATCAAAAAAACATCTCAGCTGTGAACAGAATGTCAGCCTTTTACATGGTGATACTGGACCAGTACATTTATTTAAGACCTCAGGCCAGAACTATTATATTCCGACCCCCCCAACTTATCTATCTCACTATGGGGGTCCCTGCAGCTGACACTCTCAATAATGGGGGTCCCTTAAACTAAACCTCACTCTTTTAGTCTTGGGGGTGGCACCCACACAATTTAAGTCACCGATCAGTGTAAAGAAAGGGGCAGCTGTGACCGTGCAAACTGCACTGACTGACAACAGCTTATCACTAGAGCAGGCTGTCAGTCAGTGCCGGGGCGCAGTTATAGCTGCCACTTTCTTTACACTGACTGGTGACTGAAATTGTGCCGATGCCACCCCTATGACTGAAAGCTGCTGAGGAGGAATAAAGTTCATTTCCTAATGACAGGGGCTCTCAGTGGTGGCGCCACCCCTATGACTGAAAGCTGCTGGGGAGGAATAAAGTTAATTTCCTCCTGACAATGGGGCTCTCAGTGTCGACACTAGCTCTATAATTGAAAGCTGCTGGGGAGGAATAAAGTTCATTTCCTCTTGGAGTAGGGGCTCTCAGTGTCGGCGCTACTTCTATAACTGAAAGCTGCTGGGGAGGAATAAAGTTAATTTACTCCTGGCAGTGGGGCTCTCAGTGTCGGCGCTACTTCTATAACTGAAAGCTGCTGGGGAGGAATAAAGTTCATTTGCTCCTGGCAGTGGGGCTCTCAATGCTGGTGCAAACCCCTATGACTGAAAGCTGCTGGGGAGGAATAAAGTTCTTTTCCTCCTGGCCCTGAGCTCTCAGTGCCGGCACCATGGTGCCAGAATGCTATTAACTGTAGATTAACCCCATATATACAGTTTAATAACATTATTTTCCATGACACCTGAATTTTGTCATGATGACAGACCCTTTCAGTCAGATATAAAATATGATAGAATAATCTCCTCTGCGGATCGGTGGTAATAGTATCAGTGAATGCAAAATACCGTGCACTAAATTTAGCACTGGGCGCTCTACAGTTTATTGTCACCAGAAATTGATTGATTGTACAGGGAATCATTATCACACCCCATTAAAGATGGTTTCAAAAGAGAGAAGCATCTCCATATTAAATAACAATGAGCAATGCACCTATGTGTTTACGCCAATGCAGGTTCTGCAGAGCGATCACTGGTATAATTAACACAGGAAAGAACTTGTTGTGGTTACTCGCTGGGTGTGAACCATCTCTAGATTATTACACTTTTATTCCTGAGATTTGGGGAACTCCCATGATATTCCCATTCATTTGTTCTATGGCGTAATGACTTGTATACGGACTGCCCTACTGTATTAACGTGTGGTTTTGTGACTTTTCAGTCTTGTGTACGGGCATAGTAATGTACATTCACATCACTAATGTGATAATTTCTCACTTAGAAACATGAATGCAGACCAGAATTGCTTCATTACGTGACTGCAGACATGTAAATGACCACAGCGCGCAGTGTGCACACTGTCAGGATTCTCTGATGCCGTGGGCAGGCGGGTACGTGACCACAATTTCCATACATGCAGTTACATGCCGACTAGTTGTGCATGGCCTCACTCAATGTAAGTGAACTGAGAGAGGCCACACACGTCTAGTCGAAATGTCACTGTCAGGATTCTCCGGTGCAGGGAGCAGGCAGGCTCGTGACCATGATTTGCATATATGCAGTTACGTGCTGACTAGACGTGCATGGCCTCACTCAATGTAAGTGAATTGAGAGAGATCGCACACGTCTAGTCGGAATGTGGCCGGGAGTATGCAAATTGCACACTTGTAGTCACTTTACCACCCATTCCCGGTACGAAGAATTCTGACAGTACGTACTGTGCACTCTGTGAGGATTCACAAGTCTGCAGACTTAAATCCCAAACCTCGACAACCTCTGTAACACGGCAGTGGCATAGCATAGATATCCAGCACCTAAGGCAAGGCAAATATTTTGTTCCCCCCAGCCTATGGATTTTGTTAATTTGGAGAAAATACTTATATAATGATAGTTTGCGCTTTAACCTCCGATTTATTTTCGTTTTTTTTCTTTTGCAGAAATAAGACATATAATTAAAAAAAAAAAATTAGACAGTTACATTTTTTTAATCTCACAATTTTATTAGCCTATAGCCCTAGCTCGAAGTCTAACTATAACCCTAGCCCTAAACCTAACCTTAGAGAAGCCCTCCTCCTCCCATCAAAGTTTTTCTCCTCTTAATATTTTGCAGTCATCATATTATATAGCACTGTGTACTTACAATTGCTCATTTTGCCTTTCTACCCAGGCAAAGAAACCAGATCCTACTCTGATCAGAGTCTGATTAGCATAATCAGACCGTTTTTCTTGGATGGAGACTAGCCTAAACTCCCAGCTGCAGCTTGTAATGTGCAGTGTGAGATCTGAGCGGCAGCAATGGAGGAAGGTCACCAAGGATCTGTCAATTAGGCTAGGTGGGAGGAGACAGAGTCAAACTTTTACAAAAGTCACTACAGCCATTTTCATCTGGATTTTCATAGTAAGTACACTAGCTTCATCATATCTAAGATAATAATGTATGCTGTTTGCGAAATATGGAGATCCCCTTTAAAAACACTACAAATCCTTAGAATCAATCGGCCATCATAAAGTTTGTAAGTGACCCAATATAAGCTTTTGCCATTTACAGTAAGTCCTAGTTTTTCAATGTAGTCTCTGTATCTTCACTCACGATTCCCCCAGCGTTGTCTCGTTATCTATATAGCAATGTCCTTTTATTATTTGAAATCCAGAGAAAGCAGCTTTACTCTTGTGCGCTGTTTTGAAATTGTTCCATAAAATTAAGTGTTTCTCCCAGAAAATTATTGCAATCACACATTTTTCGTTATCCATGTTTATTTCCTTTGTGTGTATTAAAACAAAAAATAAAATAAAAAAAATAAATTGCACATAATTTCACAAAAAATCCTTAAAATGGTCCAGATAAAATTGTTGGCACCTTTCCAAAATTGTGAGTAAACAACTTTGTTTCAAGCACGTGATGCTCGTTCAAACTCACCTGTGGCAAGTAACAGGTGCGAGCAATATGAAAATCACATTTGAAACCAGATAAAAAGGTGAGAAGTTGACTCAATCTTTGCATTCTGTGTCTGTGTGTACCACACTAAGCATTGAGAACAGAAAGAGGAAAAGAGAACTGTCTGAGGACTTGAGAATAAAATTGTCAAAAATATCAATAGTCGCAAGGTTACAAGTCCATCTCCAGAGATCTTGATGTTCCTTTGTTCACAGTATGCAACATAATCAAGAAGTTTACAACCCATGGAATTGTAACTAATCTCCCTGGACATGGACAGCAGAGATAAATTGATGAAAGGTTGCAATGCAGGAAAGTCTGGATGGTAGATAAGCAGTACCAATCAATTTCCAAAGAAATTCAAGCTGTCCTGCAGGCTCAGGGTGTATCAGTGTCAGCGCGAACTATCAGTCAACATTTTGAATTAAATTAAACACTAAAGGCTGGGTCTCACATAACGATACACCAGCGATCCCGACAACAATATGCACTTGTCAGGATCGCTGGTGTATCGCTACATGATCGCTGCTGAGCTGCCAAACAGGCAGCTCAGGCAGCGATCTGGGACAGCGACACTGCGGGTAACATCGCTTAGTTACCCGCAGTGTACCTTGGATACCAGCGCGCTGATGCAGGGCGCTGGTATCCAAGGTACACAGCGGGTTTCTAGGCACAGCCCCGCGCCTGGAAACCCGCTGTGTACATTGGTTACCAGCGGATCGCTGGTCTCCCGCCTGTCACACGCAGCGATGCGTGCCTGTCAGCGGGAAACCAGCGATCAAAAAAATGTCCTGACATTTCAGCGACGATCAGCGATACCCAGCAGGGGGGGCTGATTGTCGCTGAATGTCACACACAGCGATATCGCTGGTGAGCTCGCTGCTGCGTCACAAAACTAGTGACTCAGCACCGATCTCGGTAGCGATATCGCTATGTGAGACGGGCCCTTAAGGCAGGAGACCAAGGAGGACCCCACTGCTGACAGAGTGACATAAAAAAGCTGGACTGCAGTTTGCCAAAATGTATGTGAATAAGCCAAAATCCTTCTGAGAAAGTGTCTTGTGGACAGATGAGACCAAGATAGAGCTGTTTGGTAAAGCACATCATTCTACTGTTTACTGCAAATGGAATGAGGCCAACAAAGAAAAGAACACAGTACTTACAGTCAAATATTGTGCAGTTTCAAAGATGTTTTGGGGTTGTTTTGCTGGGACTAGGTGCCTTGACTGTATACAAGGTATCATGAAATCTGAAGATTACTAAAGGCTTTTGAGTCACAATGTACAGTCATGGCCAAAAGTTTTGAGAATGACACAA
>VIAB01000376.1:30230-45217 GCA_009801035.1 Oophaga pumilio | reverse complement strand
TAGTGACTCAGCAGCGATCCCGCTAGCGAGATCGCTGTGTGAGATGGGGGCTTAACACCAGCACAACAATGGGGAATGACTAGTGCTGAGCGAGCGTGCTCTGATAAGGTGTTATCTAAGCATGCTCGGGTGCTAACCAAGTGACTTTGGTTGCCTAACAGCCGCGTGACATGCAGCCTCGAGGGCTCGAACATATTTTTCGAGCACGCCGAAGACACTCGGTTATCACCCTAGCATGCTCGCTCCTCGCTAATCTCAAGACAACAGGATAGATTGAGAAAAGGAGATTTACGTTTCTCATGAGTAGAACATTCAGGACCAAATCACTGGAAGGAGATGGATTAAGATGATAAATTTTGGAACTTTGGCTAAAAATTTGGCAGTAGCTCTAGTGAGACTATGTCAATATGGAAGGTGAAGAGTGGATCCAGTACAGACAGAGCATGGAGTTGCACTTATAGGCCTGGCAGATGTTATGGCCTGGCAGAAAGAAACCTTTAGGGTATGTGCACACGTTGCAGATTGCTGTGCGGAATTTTCTGCGCGGACTCTGCATCTCTTGGCAGAATCCGCAGGTCTAAATCCGTGTGTTTTTTATGTGAATTTTGTGCAGATTTGGCATGCGTTTTTACACCTGCTCATTTCTATAATGGAATGGGTGTAAAAACGCTGCGGAATCCGCACAAAGAATTGACATGCTGCGGAAAAAAATGCGCGATTCCGCGCGGATTTTTCTGCAGCATGTGCACAGACAGACTTTCTGTTAGCTACTCTATCAAGCAGAACCCAGGGACCTGACCTTCCACCTTCAAACCCTGTATATGGGTCTGAACTTACACGGGGACCCCTGGGTTGGGTCCAAGAAGTGGCTGCTGGACAGTAGAGCAGCCTGGCTGAGAATTATCAGAAAACCAAACCAGTACCAAGAGAATAGGAACAGAATTGTCAGGCAGCAGAGTAGTATCAACATGGGTTGAGGTCAGAAGCAAGAATCAAACTATAGCTGGGCAGCGGCAAGTTAACCAGAGTAAATCCATAACTGGCAACTAGACAGGTTTACATATAATGCGAGTCCTGCACCAGGCTCAAAGTAGGGAGGGTGACTAAGATTACGAGCTATCTCCCAAGCTCCCTGCCTTGACATTACCATTAGCCGAACAATATGAACCCAACCCGCTGCTCTGTCATGGAGCTTCGAGACAGTGCAGATAGGCGACAGGGCCATTGCATTACTCATGCCTACTTGATTTACAGCTGCTGTGAAGTATGTTCAATGCTCATCAGAAGCTATGTCCTTGGACTTTATCAGGCCTTGCTCCTTTTCTGAAGTCTATTTTCTATGTGTTATTTTGTTTTTGTTTTTATGTTCACCAATATGGACATAGGTTTTGTTTTCCAGAAGTTTGTAGCCGATTCATCTATTGTGACTGTTTAAACAGTCTCACGCTTTTTTTTTGCACACATATACTCCAGTCTGCCCCAACGCGATTTTATGTACGTCTCAAATACTTGCACAAATTTTGCATGATTTTAGTGGAGCATGCAACTTTTTCTATTTAGGCGCAAAAAGGTAAAATACAGAAACAAATAGCATTTTTGATTTGGTGCGAATTTCATAGACCGTGTTCTCCATTTTTTTTAAGAATTTGGCACAAAAAACATCAACGAATACCACAAGACTAAAAAAAAAAAAGAATAAAGTCTTAAAAAGAAAAACGTAAATGAAGAAACAGGCCCTGTGTGTCCTTGGAGGACCAGAAACTTTGTATTAATTTTACCATGTGAACCCACCAGTCGTAGCTCTGTGCCATCCAGCCGTTAGCATTGTTTTGGTGGGGGTCAGCCCTCCCCACATTATTCTTGTTGTGCCCCAACTTAGCTGCACCAGATACTCACTGTCCTAGGGGCTTCTGGTGAGTTTTGCCGTTACTCCCGATGTTTGGCATTGGCTATGGCTCTGATGTCACGTTTGGAGTGTGGCAGCCAATAAGTGAGCACAGCGGCTCTGAGCAGCGTGTTCCCATGCGAACGTCAACGCCTGGTCACGCTGGAAGTCCCGGCCGTGAGCGAAACAAGTCGAAGAGGATGCATGTGACACGGGAAGTCGACGAGAGAAGACACGGAGGATTGACAACATGGGGTATATAATATACCAAAGATCCAAATTTGGCTGCCATCAACAATTTAACACCTATGTGAAGATATATTTCGCCGGTATCAAACACTTTACATTTGTTTCATATCTAGCAGGTTTGTAGGAAATAATTCAAAAATATAGTAAGTGATGGTTTCAAACCCAGGACCTTCTGCGTGTAAAGCAGACGTGATAACCACTACACTATAAAACCCTATAGAACGTTGGCTACCAGGGATAATTTTACACCTATGTGAAGATATATTTCGCCGGTATCAAATACTTTACCTTTGTTGCACATATAGCATGGTCATAGGAAATAATTCTAAAATATAAATGGTTTCACTGGGGATCGAACCCAGGACCTTCTGCATGTAAAGCAGACGTGATAACCACTACACTATGAAACCCTGTAGAATGTTGTGGCTACTGGAGCAGAATGTTGGCTGCCAGGGACAATGTTACACCTATGTGAAGATATATTTCGCCGGTATCAAATACTTTACCTTTGTTGCACATATAGATTCAAGATTCAAAGAAGCTTTATTGGCAGAACTAAATACACATTAGTTTTGCCAAAGCAAGTATACAAAAGGGAATAGGGATAGGGACTATAGCACGGTCATAGGAAATAATTCAAAAATGTAAAAGTTGAATGGTTTCACTGGGGATCGAACCCAGGACCTTCTGCGTGTAAAGCAGACGTGATAACCACTACACTATGAAACCTGATGAAGGCCTGCAGAATGTTGGCTGTTGGAGCAGATTGTTGGCTGCTAGGGACAGTTTCATACTTTCTGTAAATCAGATGTGACTGTTTTGCTATGAAATTGATATTGTTTTTAGAGGAATGATATATTTTTTTAAAGTGAATTCGATAATTTTTGTTCTACTAAAGTGTTTTGAAAAATCAAGTTCATGACTTTGGTGATTGCAGTCGGAACTTTCCGCCTATCCAGCAGTTATCATTGTAACTACAGTATAAAAAAAAGCAAAGGTGACATTGTCTTGCTTTGTGCCAAAAAAAAATGACCACTATAGACAATTTCACACAGGGAGTAATTTATGTTTGGGCAGTAAGGCAATGTTCACATGCAGCGTTTTTTTTTATGCAATTTGCAAGATTTTTTTTTATAGTACCAGCAAAAGCTAAAAGATTTCAGAAATCTCGTGCACTCTTGTTATTTTTTTTTCTCGACTGAACTTGAGAACTGCACTGATTTTGAGATCTGCTGCACTTCAATATTATATATATTTTTTTAGTGAGTATGCAGCATTTTTTTGACCCATAGAATGTAATCAGAAAGTGCAAAAATTGCAGCAAACAGGTTTAGCTGAGCTTTTGATGAATAAAATAACTTTATTAGACACTTGCTGTAGGCAAATTACACATAATCTGCACCAAAAGTACTGAAAAATTGGCGTTTTTTTACTGCCAACAGAACAGATTTTTGCTGCAGAAAAAAAAAACGCAGCAAAAACTGCTGTATGTAAACATAGGCCAAAACTTAATGATTTCGCTTTCGATTGAACCCAGGACCTTCTGCGTGTAAAGCAGATGTGATGACTACTACACTATGAAATACAAGAGAAAAGAGCAATCAGCTCACCTGCCGGCAGGAACACTCCAGCAAATGATAATCCAAGTGAAAAAGTAGCAAATAGCATCTTCATAAAAATTTTCTTTATTCTGTCCAAATTTAAAAGCAGCGATATAGACACAAGCAGCATAAAAAATAAACGGCAGGAGGGTAACACATACAGACCTCCAGACAAAGCGTTTCTGACCTACGTGGTCCTTTGTCCAAGCCTGAAAGAGCATAAACAAATGGCAAAGGATATGCAAAGCATGGTGTCAACAAACCGGCGAGTGTGACTGCAAACAGGAAAAACAAGTAAAGATACAAAGTAAGAAAAGGAACTTGTGTATATATAAAAACACATGTGTTATAAAGATACACTTTTCACAGGAACCATTAGTAGTAAAGAATAAGATCAGAAGTTTTGTTTAAACCAATTAAGTTTTGAAATGACATTGGGGGTCCTAATATATTCGAATCCCCCCAAAAAAGTGATACCAATTTTACCACCTAAATATTTCTAAAGTCTGAACGGTCCGCCGAAGCTGGAAGACATTAAGGCCGTAATTTGCCATCGAAACATCAGGACCACACGATCAAGATCTCAGGGTGCCGATGGGGTCAAAGAGGAAGCCCCCCACATCTTGTTAACCATCAAAATGCCGTACTCACTTTTTACAGCAGTATTTAAGGGGTTAAACGGCTATCATCGGAGCCAGCACTGACCGTGACTGCTGGATTGTCACCCGTCCGAGAATGCTATTCTCTTATATCGCAGGTCAGTTTTAAGTCGCCTTGGTGGTCACTAAGGGGTTAAACTTGTTGACGTGAAATCACTTGACTGTCATCAAAATGAAGTTATTTATGACCGGTATCAAATACTTTACCTTAGTTACACATTGATGAGGTTCATATGAAATAATCTGAAAATATAAAGACTGGTTTCATTGGGGATCGAACCCAGGACCTGCTGCGTGTAAAGCAGATATGATAATAGCTTCAACTATGAAACCTGATGACAGAGTGCAGAGTGTTGGCTACTGGAGCAGCATGTTGGCTGCTAGGGACAATTTTATACTGGAAGTAATTACAGTTTAGTTAATGACACATTCATTATTTCTTGTTATTACTTGAACATCAGCTTCACATGAGTGATTTTCCTTAAAATAATATTGAATGTGTTACTTTGGTTTCTACCTGGGTTGTTCTTTCTGTAAATCAGATGTGACTATTTTGCAATGAAATTGCTCGTTTTTTATATATTTTGAGAGCGAATTGATGTAATATCAGGTTATTTTTTTACTAAAATGTTTTGAAAAATCAAATTCATGGTTTCATTGGTGATTGTAGTCAGGGTTTTGTCTATCCAGTAGCTGTAATTGTGACTACCGTGAGAAAAAAGTGACATTGTCTATTTTTACCGAAAACAGAGACCCCCATAGACAATTGTGCAGACTTACAGCTGACGTTACTTTTATGGAGTTGTTCACTTTTTCGGTCTTTTCCATCTGGCCCAGACCGATATGAAAACTTCTCCAGCCAGGACTTGGCTACAGAAATGACAACAAAAGCACATTTGATTTTTCACATTTACAGCCCTGTCACCATTTATTCCCAACCTGCACAATCTCCTCATCCTGCTGATACCCCAATGATGAGCCGCCGCTGCCCTCTGTGTCCCTATTATTGATCATCTAAGTAGTACCCCATATAATAATGCCCACCATATAAGTGAGCTTAGCGGCTCTGAGCGGAGTGTCCCCATTCAGATGCCTGGTCACGCTGGAAGTCCCAGTTCAGAGCAAAGCAGGCTGAAGAGGATGAATGTGATGGGGAAGTTGGAAAGAGAAGATGCGGAGGATCGACAACACGGGGTATATACCATATCAAAGATCCAAATTTAACTGCATATACAAGTATATACACATATACCAGGCTCATAACAAATAATTAGAAAATATAAAACTTTAATGGTTTCACTGGGGATCGAACCCAGGACCTTCTGCGTGTAAAGCAGACGTGATAACCACTACACTATGAAACCTGATGAAGACCTGCAGAGTGTTCGCTACTGCAGCAAAATGTTGGTTGCTAGGGACAATTTTATACTGGGAATAACTACTGTTTGGTTAATGACAAGTTCATTAGGTAATTATTAGGTAATTAGGTAATTATTATTACCCGATCAGCAGCTTCACATGAGTGATTTCGCTTAAAATGAACTTAATATCGAATGTGTTACTTTGGTTTCTACCTGGGTTGTTCTTTCTGTAAATCAGATGTGACTATTTTGCTCTGAAATTGCTCTTTTATTTTGAGGAACGATATATTATATTTTGAGAGCGAATTCAACATGATTGTTGTAATATCGGGTTATTTTTTTCTACTAAAACGTTTTGAAAAATCAGTTTCATGGCTTCATTGGTGATTGCACTCAGGACTTTGTCTATCTAGCAGCTATAATTGTGATTACAGTGAGAAAAAGTGACATTGTCTTGTTTCAGCCCCCCAAAAAAGTGACCGCTATTGACAATTATACACTGGGAGTAATTTATGTTTGGAAAGTAAAGTATTTCTCGGGTGAGCAGTGGATTCTTGTGAAACGTAATAAAAATGTTGATCTAATATTTGATTTTACTTGACCAGGACTTTCTGCATTTAAAGCAGACGATATAATGAGGTCGATTGATGTTCCAAGGATAACATTATACTTAAAACCTAATAGTTTCACTGGGGATCGAACACAGGACCTGCTGCGTGTAAAGCAGACGTGATGCGTGTAAAGCAGACGTGACGACCGCTACACTATGAAACCTGATGACCCCTTGCAGAATGTTGTAATTACTCCCAGCATAAAATTGTCCCTAGCAGCCTTTATGCTGCTCCAGCAGCCAACATTATGCAGGAATTCATCAGGTTTCATAGTGTAGTGGATATCACGTCTGCTTTACACGCAGAAGGTCCTGGGTTCGATCCCCAGTGAAACCATAAGTTTTATATTATAGCAATAATTGCAAACGCCGTATTGTCTTGTTTGTGTCAATAAACATTGACTATTTTACACAGGGAGTAATTTATTTTTGGACAGTAGCAAAGTATTTCTCTGCTTCATGTGAACAGCAGGTTCATCTGAAATGTAATAAAAACATTGATATGAAACCGGAAAGACGTCATAGAATTAAACTTGTTGATGTCAAATCACTTGAATTACTTCCCAAACATAAATTAGTCCCTGGGTACAATTGTCTATAGCAGTTGCCTTTTATTAACAGAAGCAAAACAATGTCACTTCCTCACATTTCTGTTTTTATATGTGGCCGTAATTATAGCCTCAAGACAGAGAGAACGTCCCGGCTACAATAATCAAAAGAAACCATGAACTTGATTTTTCGAAACATTTTAGAAGAAACAAAGTAATCCAATTTTTCACGTGCCAAAGAAAACAACAAGGGTACCCAGCAAAAATAAATAAATTGTGCCTGAAACAAAAGTGAAAATATGGATGACGGAAAAAAAAAATCACATTTCTTTCTTCGTGTACTAACATGATTCCTGTTGAAAATGTTCTAGGTCCAATAGCCAAATCGAGAACACACATCCAGTTGAAGTTTGCGCTGGTGTCAGCGGGTCCCCCATGTATGTATGTGTGTATATGTGTATGTTAGGCATCCTTCTCCCCCTAGTTCCCTCCTGATGTAGGTCTCTTAACCTAGGATGGGTGTTTGCTTTATTTTCAGATTTTCTTTTGTTTGTTTTTTTTTTCTGTGCTTCATGTTGCAGTAAAATTTGTTTTTTTGAGGCCTGATGTACATTCATGTCTCTTCTCCAGGAGCCCCCTGTACTAGATTTTAGGATAACACCTTGGATCTATTGTTCTGCAGGGGGCAGCAATTGTTTAGCAACTTGGACAAATACATTGCTAATGTTTGATTATGGGATTAATAATTCATTTGCAACAAAGGCTTGTTTTTTTTTATAAGGGGGAATAGCAGCCTGTGTATAGCTTTACACAAAAGTACACGGATATTACTTGAAGCTTTTGTCTCCCCAGTGGTTGAGCTCTGCCATTGTTTGCAAAGTAATTTATTCCAGACCCTTGTTTACTTTCTTTCCCTCTGCTCTGGGGGGTATGAGGTGAAAGTCCTGCAGTTTCCCCAATCACTACCCATGTAAAGTCACAGCATCAATTATTTTACCTTCATTACACCTATAACAGGTTCATTGTAAAAAAAAAAATGAAAATAAAATATGTAATGGTTTCACTGGGGATCGAACCCAGGACCTTCTGCGTGTAAAGCAGACGTGATGACCACTACACTATGAAACCTGATGAAGGCCTGCACAATGTTGACTGCTGGAGCAGCATATTGGCTGCTAGGGACAATTTTATACTAGAATTTCTTACAGTTTGGTTAATGACAAATTCACTATTTCTTTTTATTACACTTATTATAATGTTGTGCTCCAGTGTATACATTGGGCATAGCTGAACTGGAACAGGTGCAAAAAAAGATCATCCAAGGTTATAAAGGGAAAAGTTGGACTGCAGCACAAAGACAGGTTATGAAACTTGGGGTTTTACAGTTTGGAAAAACAAAGGCTTAGGGGCGATCTTGTAACAATGTACAAATATATGAAGGGACAGAACCGAGATCTGCGACGGTGACAAGGGGCATCCTCTACATCTAGAGGAAAGCAGGATTAATCGTAATCACGGAAGGTGATTCTTTACTGTAAGAGCAGAGACATTATAGATTCTTCACCTTACAAGCAGTGAGACTATGGAACTCTCCGCTACATGGTGTAATGATTGACTGACTAAAAAAGTGCAAGGAGGGCCTGGATACCTTTTTGAAAAATCTAATATTACAGGTTGTGGGTGCTAAATTTTGTGATGCAACGTTAATTCAAGGAACTAGTCTGATTGTTGCATGTGGATTTGGAAAGGAATTTTTCCCCTATTATGGGACAATTAGCATCTGCCTCATGGGATTTTTGCCTTCCTCTTTATCAATATGTTAAAACTATAGGTTGAACTCGATGGACTTATATATACTTTCATATACATATACGATGCGCCAGCACACTGCGACTAATGAATACATGAACTCCGATATTGCTACAAACACTAAAAACGTAAAGTTACTTAGCATTTTTTGATCAAAGAGCGCAAAAGTTATACAACCACGTCAAGGTGACTTTTTAATGTGGATGGTCCCTAACCACTGTGTGACCTACCTCTCCATGTGCCAAAACAGCCTCATGTGAATGGGGAGTAGAAAGGTAACCAGGCGTAGCTTGCAATTAAAATCTTATATTGGAAAGATGGGTAGATAAGGGCGCTGATCCCTGGAGGGAGCCACATCACCCGATGTGTACTGACAAAAAAAATGGAGATAAACGCATCAACCAGAAGACGCTGTTACTAACCCATGGAAACTATTAAATCCTTGCTCTTTTCTTTTGCGTCAGATTTACGAACGGGACACATCGAAGCCAAAGGTGGAAAAGTTTTGAGAAATGAAGCTCAACTCACTTTTCCATATCTAATTGTACGGTTTCTGAAGTTGGACAAAGTAATGTAACAAGCTTCAGGATCTCAGTAAAGACATGATATTGCTAGAGAAATTCCAGAAACTATTTTACTGGATGACACAGACGCCTGAATGTCGTCATTACTGAGGATTAGCTCCTAAGATCCTCCAGACACTCCTGCGGGAATTGGGGATCTACTCAAATCAAGAGATATAAGAATCCTTGACAACTTGTCTTATTACTTACAGGCTAAGAATATTTTTTATCTCTTTTTCTTTATTTGAACTGACATTAATGTTCGAAATAAAATCTAGTTTTTTCTTGCAAATTTTTTGTTGTTGAAAATTTAGCGAAACAATCAACTGCAAGAACCATGGGACAAACAATGAAAGAAATAAAGCTGAGTACAAGTGAGCGGACACTTTGGCACTCAGGCCGAAGGACATCTTGACAATGCAGAACCCAACAACTATTTTTTAGTGCAGTTGACCGTATTTTCAGTCCAAATGTGACCCGACAAAACATCGGATTGCACTTGGACCAATTTTATTCTATGGGGCCGTGCACATGCTCGATTTCCATTCGATATTTGGATGACACTTGACCATACAAGTCAATAAGTCTTAAGGCTAAAAATCGGACTGCACTGGGATGACATCTGAGTGCAGTCTAATTTTCATGGACTGACACAATGGAGAAGATGAATATTTTTTTCCATCTTCTCTTTATCCGAGAAAATCGGAGTCTGATCGGCCCGATTCTCTGGGATGAGAGAAAATTTTCTGGTGTGACCCTAACCTTAGTCTACATGTAGGCCGGTCGGTTGCTCTCCGTAATAGAGGAATCATGAGCTTAGCTACTGTGATAAGCGAGGCACTGATTTTGGGGGATGGGGCCCAATTGAGTATCAACTGGGTAGTCAGTTTGATTTTATTCTTTCCACCTGGGAGGAAGACCAAAAACTTTTTGGATGTTTTGCCTGTTATTTTTGTATTTCCAACATAAATTATACCCAAGAAAGTTTGTTTTGAAGTGATATCATCTAGTCAAGGTTTTAAACAAATTGTATCTGGTTGATTCTCGAGAAGACATGAAATTGCTGTAGAAAAAAGTTTGGATCTGGGGGAAAGAATCACAATGTAAGTTTCCCTAGCGTGCAGCACTTTCACTTCCTTTGAACCTATTCTACTACTTTGCCTACATTGCTATTGGATCTCTTCACTACATTAAAGGGATTGTCCATTGCTAAGACAACCCCTTCCTGATCAAAATGTTTGGCCCCCATAAAATAATAAAGCCTATACTGACCTCCTGTGCCGGCGCAGTTCCCGGAGTGTCAGCACTCGTTCTCCCCCAGGCTCTCGTGCGGTGTTGTGACACGTGACTCTGGCGCCCAATCAGCGCTGGCGTCACTGTCTCCGCCTTCAGACAAATCGAACATGAAGAGGAAGTCCGGGCTGCAGCTGATCTCTGACTTCCTCTTCCTGCGCAATTCGACAGGAGGCGGGGACAGTGACGGCAGCGCTGATTGGATACCGGCGTCATGTGTCACAACAACAGTGTGGGAGAGTGAGTGCCAACACTGCAGGACCGGCGCCCGCTACGGGAGGTGAGTATAGGCTTTATAATTTTGTGGGGTATGACAAGAAGTGGTCCACGTAGTGAACAACTTCTTCAGGAGACGTATAATCTTGTTTGGATACATTCCTGTATTTTGATAAATTGAGACACAAATTGACATTTATTTCTTATTGAGATTAAAAAAAATTTTGCTGATAGATATACTTTATTTATTTTTCACAGTACACTGATGAAGGTCTGATATTGACCGAAACGTCTGTACATTTATATATTAGAATATTGCATTTTTTTCTCAGTTGGAGTGCCATGTTTTTGTGCTATACTTGTGAATGGACTTTGACCCTACCTGAGCACCCTATACCACAAGTGCCATGGTTTTCCTATTATTCCTTACTGGTTAGAGGCATTTTTGGCTACTGCAAACTGATAAAACTACAGTTTAGACCGATCTTAGCCTTTACGGAAAGTATTTACCTCTAGAAGATGATGTTTGGGTAGAGTGAATTTTAGAACATCAAATGTGGTTTAAGGATTTAATGACTTAAATATCAAACCTTTATGGCTACAAATATAATTTTATATACAGTATAATCAGAATTATATTACTGTCTATTATGGCTTCTTCTCTAACAAACCTTCATGGCACTGAGCATGTGCAGAACAGTGACATACGAAGCCTTAAATATATTGCCCGGAGTGCAAAGTCTTAATATAATATTAACATTTATTCTTCATCTTCCTCTTCGGTTTCGTCATACTGAGGTCCCATGACAAAATGTTGTGGATATTTAATACCACAATCCTCTGCGAATTGCTGCCAGCGTGCATCATCACTCTCGTGAGTAATGTACCTTTGCCCAACTCTGGTCTCTAACTCTCGAAGGTCCAACCAAGTTTGAAAATCCTGAAATTGAGCAAATATGTTTTTAGTAAAGTGGCAAAGAGATATTGGCTTTCTTTCACTTAGATGGTACATTCCATATTTGATAAATGTACAAACGGAAAATGACTGGTGAAATAGTCGAATTATCTGGGTGGAAAGGCAAAACGAGCAATTGTAAGTACACAGCTCTATATAGTATGATGACTGCTATATATTAAAAAGATACATATTTTGATGGGAGTGCTTCTTTAAGAATGTTTTTTTTCGTTAAAGGGCTTGGTTACAGTCCTAGGAGACCTTAAAGTGTCAGCCGTGACTTTTTCAAGGCTATTGCATCACTTTCGATTTAAAGCAAATCTAATTTTGGGAAAAAATTAATTGAAGCCTATGAATTCAAATGTCAAAAAAATCACTCATTTGTAATAATTATTAGTTTTTAATAAATATTTGATAGTATTATGAATAGGACATTTTGAATCTTGTTTAAAATATTCGGAGCCCATAAACTAATATCAGTAAAAAAAACACCATTAAAAAAAATGTCTCAAATTAAATAAAAAGTGGTTTTTTTTACAGCCGCAGCACCACTTTTGAATATCGGCCACAATCAAGTGTTGTAAAATCATGCCGATCGTACTATTGTACTCAGAAGGATAAATCAAGAAAAAGAAGAAAAACCTGTACCTGCATCCACGGGTGACTCAACGCCTTGTCGACACTGAATCTTCTTCTGATTTGTACTTGTAACAAGCTGCTAATAAGGGCGATTGCTAAGGAGAGAAACAAGCAAAATAAATGTTCCATACTTGTATGACGGCACGTTCAAAGAATGTAAGGCCAACATTTCAGATAACACATGTGACTTTTAATCTGAGGAAATTATTGCAAAGTTCTTTTTTTTTCAGAGGCATAAACTATGCAAATTGATGAGGACTAGAACTGTAGCGCCACTTATTGGAAGCAGCGATACTAAAAGTCAATATCGACCCTTTAACGAGCCTTGCAATATGACTCAGGTTAAAAGCCAAACCAGAATCTCAGTTTGCAGACACACTGTTTCAGGGTGTTGCCCCTCATCAGTGCAAAGTATGAGATCTGATTAGCTGAGAGGCTCTGGACCGTGGTCTAAGGGGTAACGTTTCTCCTTGAGGAGAGTGACAAGCCAAGCCTGGAATGTCAGAGCGAGGAGACTTATAAAGCCATGAAATTCTGATTTGGCTTCTATCCTAAGTCATGTGGCAAGGCTCGTCATAGAGTCGATATTGACTTTTACGATCATTGCTTCCAATAGGAGGCACTAGAGTTCTAGTCATCATCCTCTCTGAAGAGACAATTTGCATATTTAATTTCCTAGAGGAGCATGCATGGCTTATAAGTCTCCTCACTCTGACATGCCAGGCTTGGGTTGTCACTCTCCACAAAGAGAAAAGTTACCCCTTAGATCCCCTTTTCAGAGGCAGAGTGATTTGATTTACACTTCTGTGTGAATAGTGAATAGTCCGTGCAAGCATTGCATTTTTAAAAAAAAAAAAAACTCAAAATGGTTTCCCCACTTTCCTCACATGTGATCTAAAACAATTTTTGGCAGAAAATTAATACTCCTTACAAAATCCACTCATTTGGAAGTTTAAGTACAACAAGGTCAAGGTCAAGTATAATAATTATCTATTGAACAGAAAAACACTATCATGGATTTCAGATATTTATTTTGTACCAAGGACTGGAGATAAAAAAAATGTTCTAAAAAACATTTCAGGAAGGGTGAAAAAAAAAGAATAAAAAGGTTAAAAAAATAAAGGTTTAAAAAATAATACAAGATTATACTTGCCTGTCCTAGGTCCACCGCTCAGCTGTCCTGCCGCCTCGCCTCCCCGCTCAGGACTCTGCTCACTCTGGCTCAGTCTTTACTTTGGGATTCAGCTTGATCTTTGGTCAGTCTTCTGGATCTTTTGAAGGCCTCAGGTGATCATGTTTGACACTACACAAGTCAATCCCCATGCTGTCGTATGGGTTGAAATACGCATTATTGTCAATCAACGACATCTATGAACACATGAGGTCTAGTCAACACCGGAAGATCCAGCCCAAAGACTAAGAGGACCGAATGGTAGGTTGTTCTGAAGTGAGCAGAGGACCAGTTGGGGTTCTACAGCGGCAGCATAAGTGAGGGGTGAGGCTAGGACAGGTGAGTATATTTTTTTTTATAATTTATTAACAGCTTGCAACAATTTTTTAAAAATGTTGAAAAATTTGGATTCTTGGCAAATCTGAAATTTTGGGGAAAATTTATAACAAATTCAATTATCTCCTTTTTTCAATCTGTAAATTTTTCTTTTAGCTCAATCTCTGTAACGTTTGTGAATCTGATTCTCACCATCGTTCGAAATCTCATTCCATGGGTTCTTAGGATACATAAATGCTGCATTTCGTATCTGATCGTTAATATCTTCATCCTCATTGAAGGGAAAGGTGCCACTAAGGCTGACATAGATGATCACTCCGACAGACCACATATCCAGTGACCGATTGTACCCGCTGTTCCTCAAAACTTCCGGGGCCAGATATGCAGGAGTTCCAACAACTGACCTTCGGAAAGACTTTTCACCGATGATGCGAGCAAAGCCAAAGTCACAAAGCTTTATCTAAATGGTAAATATAAAAGAATATTACATGTAAAAGCATAAAAATAAATTTTAAAAATCAATCAGCAGAAACTGATCTACTTGTTAACATTTCCAGGCGACAGATTTATTTCGGAAGCATAAAAATGACCAAAAAATGTGGGAATTTAAAAAAAAAATGTTTGTTTTGTCCATTGCATTCTATTCAATCATAGCTTTATTTTTTAGACTACTTAACGATTTTTGGAATACATTTTTTAGACATTATTTTCAGGTCAACTTATTTTAGTGTTTAATTACGGTAAATTTATTTTATAGGGAAATGCATAAAAAATTCCTCTGTTCTATTTTTTTTTCTCTTTTTAACAGCATTCAGCATTAAAATGAATTGAGCAGATAACTTTATTGTACCTGTTTACACCAATGTTGTGATATATTACAGTGATGTGTCTCGTCACTTTGATGAAATAAAATGCATTTATTAAAAAAAAAATTTTTTCATTGCAGCGTGATTTCTGTGATCAAATGCTGATTAATGGGCTCAAGATGGAAAAAATAAATTGATACCTTCTGGACTGACACCACTCCTCCATACTCAGTGTTGTGTCCACTGCCAATCTGTTGGGATGAACATATCAGTGGCATCACATGAG
>VIAB01000375.1:267606-278458 GCA_009801035.1 Oophaga pumilio | reverse complement strand
GCAATATTATTACTGCAGTATCTTTATATAACTGCATTATTAGAAATATAGTTCTTGTAATAAGTATTGATTTCAGTGAGGCAGCATAATATTAGTAATAAAGTTCTCAATCTGGAGAATGGGGAAAAGCAGTTTAGGTGGGCTTTCAAATGCCAGTGCTGAATTTTATTCCCAGTCTGTCCCTGCTTGGATCTAAGCACTAGTCATGTGAAAGTGGACCATTTTTGTATGTATATTTGTTTGTATGCTTTGTGTGGTTGGTTAACATAGAGAAAAACGTCTTTCTCCCTCCAGCTTCTCTTCTCTCCATAGATTCTATAGGCAGCAGCTGTAATCTGATTCCTCATTGCATACAGATCTGTAAACAGATTCAAGTAATTTTTGAGTGTGAATGAACAGGTAAAGGAGATACCATATGTGAATTATAAGTGGGAAAATAAATTTCTCTAGTAAGATATATTACAATCTTCCTATCTTTGTTTTGTAAGTTTGATTTATAAGAAAAGTCTAGTTACTATTCAAAACATACTGTATTTTCCAACACTTTTGGAATAATGGGAGGCCTCTGCTACTTCGTGAATTGTAAGCAGGTTTCCTAGGCCCAGTGGATCCTGCCTTTAATCTTTCAGATACCAGCTGTTCTGGGAAGTTTCTTTACTCCGGAAGGTGGGGAATGGAGGGGTCAGAAATGGGGCATGGAGAAGGTGTGGCTTTGGGCAAAGGGACAAAGGGTTAATGACAAAATTAATAATAGATGCTCTTTCTGGATGCTAGATAGCAAATGTTAGCAAATATGCTATAAAAAAAAGAAGAAACAGTGGGCCAGATTAATCAAAGAGGATCTTGATGAGGAGATGGGCTGGAGTCAGACACTCCTGAATCATGAAGAAGCACACTCCTCTTTATGAATCAGGAGCATTGGATGAGTGGGGTGCACCTCGTCACAAATCCTAATCCAGCCCTGCAGTAAGATTTATGACGCAGCGATCGTCACTTCTCATCATTAATTTGACAAATGGTGGTTGCTATGCCCCATAATCGCCCCAGTTTCACCCACATTGTCAAAACTGGTCAAAAATGGCATGAAAACGGCAAAAGTCCCTAAATTTTAGGGAACCTTCAAGTTGTGCCAAAAAAATTTTTCAAAACTTTTTATGCCACGATACTGGCATAAAAAGCTTTGATGAATCTGGTGAAGATAACCAATTCTAAGATCCACAAGGAATATACTTTTACGCCACGTTCACACGTTCAGTATTTTACCTCAGTATTTGTAAGTCAAAACCAGGAGTGGGTGATAAATACAGAAGTGGTGACGTGTTTCTGTTATACTTTTCCTCTGATTGTTCCACTGCTGGTTTTGGCTTACAAATACTGAATGTGTGAACGTGGCCTTAGGGTGATGCCATATGCTGCGTTGGGCTGAGTGCATCTGAAACTTCACCGGTTGTGATATCTAATGGGCGCAATATTTTGAAACCAAATAGCATAGTCTTTGACCATCACGAGGGGGGACATTTCACTTTTCTGTCCACATATTTTGGCCTCAATGTGGTTGCAGATGTCTGATCCCTCATGAAATAATAATTGCTAAACTAAAGACCTTTGAATTTCCCGTTTTAATCTGTAATGTAATTAAAATGAAAGAAAGCTGTAACAGGTGTCTCTAAACAAATATTAGAATAAAAATGACTTCTATGAAAAGAACATTTCTATGAAGGAGGGTAATTATCTTAATTGAAAAAAGGTTTTAGGCTTTGTAAGAGATCTCCTTACTTTTAATTGAATTTGTGCTTAGATTTGTTGCAGGAAAAGATTCTTAAGTGTATTTATTTTTGTGCAATTCCATAATTAATGCTTTTGTGGTTGCTTAGTATGGCGGCACATTGCAATGCCGTATAACTGTATTGCTTATCTTCAGGTTACTTAGAAAGAAAATTAAGCAGGAAAGCTCCAAGTTTTGTCATAGCTGGAAGTGTACATTTAATTAGTTCCACATGGTAATGTGAAATATGCAGAACGCTACCATTGTGCAGGCGCTAAGATCTGAAAGTGTAAAAGCCATTGTCACATAATGCAAACCTGTGCATATGACTGTGAAATACAGCATAGGCCGGGAGAAAGGAATTTTACATTTGCAAGTGAGTATGAAATAACCAGAAAAATTATTTTACATAGAGGGATTTTTTTTTATTATTATTCATGCCTCGAGATGTCTCCTGCAGCCGATGGTCATACATTGTCCAAAAACCTATTCTAATTATTTTAATTACATATGTTTTGCTTTTTTTTAGATTTGGGGAATGACTCTCCTTATGTATGGAGTCATACTGACAAAGCACTATGCAAATTAACTTTTTCCCAGAAAGAAAGAAAATCTCACAATCTTCTTGGTCATCGTCCAACCCTTTTGATGAAAACAATGCCAGCAAGGCTGGCTGCAGCCTAGTGTATGAAAAATCTGGAGAAAACTCGGACAATTTTAATCTTATTTCCATCTTTGTGTTAGTTTTTTTACATCTGCGTTTTGTCCGTGTGACATCCATTGGCATACATCAACATTAAAAAATCTACATGGTCGGATATCATTTCCTAAGTTAAAGAGGTTGATCACTACTTGAACAACCTCTTCTTGATCTAAATGTTTGATCCCAATAAAATAAAAAAGCCTATACTCATCTCCTGTGCTGGCGCCGTTCCAGCGGTGTCAGCACTCACAGTCCTGGGGCTCTCATGCAGTTGTTGTGAAAAGTGAGCCTGGTGCCCAATCAGCGCTGGCGTCACTGTCCCCGCCTTTGGACAAATCAAACATGGAGAGGAAGTCCTGGCTGTAGCTCATTCCTGACTTCCTCTTCATGTTCAATTCAACAGGAGGTGGGGACAGTGACGCTAGCGCAAATTGGGCGCTGAGGTCACATGTCACAACACCAGCACAGGAGCACCGGCACAGGAGGTGAGTATAAGCTTTTGTATTTTATAGGAGCCAAGCAAGGGGTATGAGAAGTAGTTGTCCAAGTAGAGGACAACTTCTTTAATAGAAATGTATCTGTAAAAATCGGATGCCACATGAATGATCCATGTGGGATCTGATTTTTTACACACCCATGGACTTAAATGAATGATCTCATAAAAGTGCACATTTTTTTTTTCAAGGACAGTCAGAGACCGAGATAAAAATTGTTAATCTAAACAGCCCTATTGAAAAACGGTGGTCAGTTTGATCATGTACTATCTGATCAAAAATCAGACAGGACACGTCCAATTTATACACTCGTCTGCATGAGCCCTAAAGGTAAGACCACATGCGGTACTCTGGGATAAGGATTGGCTCTAAGGTCTGGGAATTGCAGACACCTAGTGTTTTATTTTATATTTTTTTGGAAAGCACATAGCTGGTGACACCACTATAGCATAGGGTGGTGTTTTCTTAGTGGATAGTCTGGATCAGCCTGACTGGCCGGCACGCTGAATTACTCTGGCACCACAAACTTGGAGCTTTTTTTTACTAATACAGATAGTGTGGTGTAAACTACGGTTATCATTCTAATTTTTAATCTCCAGCACGCTCTCACATGGGATTGCTCCTTGTATAGTTAAACTGAAACAGAAATTTTATGAATTTGCATCTCTCACTTATTGGGATACGAACTACAGCAACACATTAAACCTCCCTTGCCTGTGACATTATACACAGAACGGTGAACATGTGCTCTGCCTCCTGGACAACTATTATAAACTAGTGATTATTACCTACCCCCATTGAATTCAAGAACTTTACTGCATAGAAATACATCTTATCTTCAAAATGGAGCAGGATCGTTTTTTCGACACCTGGAGGAAATCCACGCAAACACGGGGAGAACATACAAACATCTTGCAGTTGTTTTCCTTGGTGGGATTTGAGCCCAGGACCCCAATGATGAAAGGTTACAGTGTTGCGTTCTCACCACTTTTTTTTACCCAGTCGACCATCTGACTTTACTATATTAGTATTAGCTTGATAATAAATTCTACTTTCTATATAGTACCTTCAGCCTCTTGTCCCTCTCATTGTGAAGAGACGTACCATAACTGATCAAGTCTATTCCTATACGAGAGGACATCTTGGTTGTAATGAAAAGTAAAAAAAAAAAAACTTAGCAAGTCCACTGTCACTTTTTGGGTTTTGTTTCTATGACGTTTATTTTGCAGTAAAAGTAACATGTTAGCTTTGTTCTACAAGTCAGTGCTGTTATGATCATTTCAAATTTATATATTTTATTTAGTGTTTTTCTACTTTTGATTTTTTTCTGTTTTCTGCATCACCATATAGGATAAATATGATTTTTTTAGATTTTGTTATTTACAGTCCTGGAAAATATATATATTATACATATATTGTATATATCTACATACATTGATTTACTGGTGACTATGACATTTGTCAAAGGGTGGGACATACTGTAAGGCTATGTGCACACGTTGCAGTTTTTTCACGTTTTTTTCGCAGCAAAAACGCTTAAAAAACGCATGAATTAAGCATCCTATTATTTAGAATGAATTCTGCAATTTTTGTGCACATGGTGCGTTTTTTTCCACGCAAAAAACGCATCGTGGAAAAAAAAGCAGCATGTTCATTAATTTTGTGTTAAATCTGCGTTTTTCCCTCTATGTTCAGGAAAATTTTGCGGTAAAAACACGCAAAAAACGCACCAAAAATGCGCAAAACTCGCGAGAAAAACGCATGCTTTTTTTCACTGAAAAAGTCTGTTTTCTGCAAACATTCCTGAACGTGTGCACATAGCCTAATAGACAGCAAATGAACAGTCAGTTCATGAAGTTGGTGTGTTGGAAACATGAAAAATGGGCGAGCGTATGGATTTGAGCAATGCTGAAAAGAGACAAATTGTAATGGCCATTTGAGTGGGTCACTCACAACATTTTACAAAATAGCAGGTCTTGTGGGGTGTTGCCAGTATGTAGCAAAGTGAGCAGTGGCATAACTTGAGTCTGATGGGCCACGGTGCAAATTTGGACCAAGGCCCTTCCTGCGTGTTGGTCAGATACATGGGCCATTGTAGCGTTCTAAATCCTATAAGGACATACAAGTTGCCCTCCCCCATTTTGTGACAATGTCCCACATCCTTGGCTCCTTCTTGGTATATATGTTCACAATCCTGGTATATATGTCCCTCATCCTGGCCCCATCCTGGTGTATGAATGTATATGTCTCCCCCATCCCAGTATATATAACCTCCATCCTGGTCTATACAGTTGAAACCAGAAGTTTACATACATTATTTAAAAATACACATCTGCATGTTTTTCTCAATATCTGACATGAAATCAAAATAAACCTTTCCTGTTTTAGGTCAATTAGGATTACAATAATTATTAATATTTGCCAAATGCCAGAGTAATAAGAGAGAGATAATGTTTACTATGCCTTTAAACAATTCTGGACTGCCCATATGATGATGTCATGTGTTTGGAAGCTTCTGATCAGTTTTTTGGCAACATTTGAGTTAATTAGAGACACACCTGTGGATGTATTTTAATGCACACCTGAAATACACTGCTTCTTTGTGTAGCATCATGGGAAAGTCTAAATAAATCAGCCAAGATATCCGTAAGAGAATTGTCAACTTGCACAAGTCTGGCTCATCCTTGGGTACAATTTCAAGATACCTGAAGGCGCCTCGTTCATCTGTACAAACAATTATATGAAAGTACAATTAAAATGGGAATGTCCAGCGGTATGCTCAGGAAGGAGATGGGTTCTGTGTCCCAGAGATGAGCGTGATTTGGTCTGACATATCAACCCAAGGACAAATGCAAAAGACCTTGTGAAGATGATGGTGGAAGCTGGTAAGATTGTGTCAATATCCACAGTGAAACAAGTACTGTATCAACATGTGCTGAAAGGCCACACTGCCAGAAAGAAGCCATTACTCCAAAAGAAACATAAAAAAGCCAGATTAATGTTTGCAAATGCACACAGGAACAAAGACCTTAATTTGGGAGACGTCCTGTGGTCTGATGAAAATAAAAATGAACTTTTTGGGCATAATGACCATCGTTACATTTGGGGGAAAAAGGGAGAAGCTTGGAAGCCTAAGGACACCATCCCAACTGTGAAACATGGGGGGTGGCGGCATCATGTTGTGGGGTTGATTACCTCGCTTTGGGTGCAACCGGCACCGATATGTCTTAAAGGGGCCACTCAGTCTGCACACAGCCGCTGAGTTGCATAGTGGGCCACGTTCGGACCCTGTACCACTACATACACCTGAGATGAGGACCCACTGGAAGAGGAAGAGTCTCCGCTGTTCCTCTGGCTCCTCAGTGCCTCCAGTGATGGTCCTGCACCTCCTGGAACCTCTGGCACCGTTAACAAACTAGCGGCCGCTTCGCTGAGGCACCGTTCTCTCCTGTGCGGCCGTAGAAGCCGGCCGTTCTACATGCGGGGCCTCCTGTGGTGGGCTGGTCTTCCAGTCTGAGGCCCTTGAGGTCCCTGGTCCTTTATATAGGCCAAATAGTCATCCTCATGGAGAGAAGCGCAGAACAGGAGGGACCCTGCATTAATATAGACCTTGGCTCCGTTCTCCAGCTCCTGTATGAACCTGTAACCCTTGCTCCGGTTAAGATACCGTACCACATTGTGGGTCATCCCACCTGCTGCAGCTCCCCCGATGGGGCGCTGCAACTCCGTACAACACGGTGCTCCCTCCGCCTCTTCTCCCGGATCACCTCGTGGACCCACTGGGCCTCCGTGATGATAGGCACTTCTGGCTCCTCTATGCGCAGGCTGTGGATGTCAGTCAGAACGGGTGCGGCCTGGGGAAGCGCGGGTGTCGGCGCCAGGGACGATGGTGGAGTCTGTAGCCGGGGCACCTCCGGGGATGATGGCAGGGTCGGCAGCCAGAACACATCCAGGGATGACAACGAGACCACGGGAAGTGAATAGGCCAAGGACAAAGCAACGGGGTGGCCAGGCAGGGGTCCCTTACTCATTGCTGCAGTCATCGGTAGTCCTCTTATGCAGCCGCCAGTATTGGTGATTGCATCCATCATGATCCCCCGCAAGGCCGCCTCCAGGGTCTTCTGCACTCCTCTGGTTACCCGTCGAGGTGTCATCGGGTGCTCGTCCTCCAGTTCCTCTGACCACCAGGTCTCGAACCGCAGGCCCGCCTCCGCCCGGGCTTTGGAGCGCCTCCAATCCTCGCGGCTGATGCCACCACGGTAAGACATGCTGCGCCTCTCCATGTCAACATATAATGGCGCCTCATTCATTAACAGGTAGTCCATCTATCGGGTTCCACCCATTCGAGGGTGGGGTCACTTCATGTGGCTCCACCCATTTCTCTAAGTTCAGCTGCTGGGATGGGAGCTTTGTCTTCGCTGGCACCCATTTTGGGTGGGTATCTGTCACAAAGGGGTACGTCCTTCTCTCTTCTGGCACCAAATTTCCTTCATGATGCCTACGAACGGGGGCACCTTCTCCAGTTTTCGCGCCAACAGCCGCCATCTTTTCGGCAAAGGTCAGCGCCATTTCTGAGTCCACAACATCCGCCATCTACAACTCTGTCATGGCGGGCAACAACACACAAGTCCCAAATTCAAAGTCACAAGTCTCAGAGTTGTTGCCCGCCGACAGCTCCATTTCTTCTAGTTCTGGCAGCACATCACACATTTCAAGCTCACAGTCACGGTCAGTTGCAATCTCAAGTAGTCCCAGGGTTGCAAGGCTGCCCAGGTCCATCCTGCCACACTACGCCAAGTGTAACAAGGGTGACTGGGGTGGTAGTCCTGACCAAGCTCACCCACAAAATAGTCTGAAAGCACCCTAGCCCCTTGCACACGAAATACAGGCCTGATGCAGCTTTTCCCCACAGATTACTTTTTTCTCCGGCCACTGTAGTCCATGTGATTTAGAGTCCAAGAAGGCAACTGTGGTCCAACAGGGAATAACTTTTAATAAATGGTGATGAAGAAAAAGAAGGGGGTACAACACTGGCTTCCTGCTCTCTCCCTGACGCTGTCCACGGCGTACTCACAACAGCCGTGGTAGCAGAAGTTACACAGTAGTCCACACTCTGGAATCTGGATGCTTATAATCCCTTCAGTGGGGGCCCTTCCAGAGTCCTGGGGCCCGTGCTGTGGTCCTTCAGTCCTTTTGAGTCTTTAGTCCGGGGCAACAGATCTCTCCCATCCCGGAGTCTGGCAATGCCCCATCTGTCTGAATACACCTGCTCAGGGCTAACGTGCCAGGGCTTCTGACAAGGAAGTAGCAGCTTCCTCTTCCCTGGAGGCTGCAAGTTCAGCCCCCTTAGTTAACTAGTTCTGTCTCTAACTATATGCAGTCAATAAAGGGGAACATCCGCAATACAATACATAACATACAGTATATTACATTAATACACAAGACATAAACAGTACAATTAATGAAAAAATACATACATTACATAAAATGCACGAGGCCAACCGAAAAGAGGGAGAGGAAGCAGCCGAGGGTACCTGCCACCTCCTTACATATGTGTGCATAACAACAAGAACTCAGCTTGAAAATAAACTTTCTTCTGTCTCTGCAGTTGAGTCAAGCTATCTGATGAAATCTCTTCCTGTGAGTAATGGTACATACAGACATCCATAGAAATGGGGTCTAAAGCACCCTACACTCGCAGCCTAGTTATGGAGTTAGAAGACTTTCCTTTTTAATGTTTCTTTAGATTCCTAGTTTTATTCATTTCTGTAAAAAAAAAAGCCTTCCAGATCTATATTATGCACACTATGCTTTAGACATTTCTCCTGCTCTCTGTTGGTCCATCCAACAGCTGATGTGGCATAGAGCTACCAAAACACATTGGACCCGATTCATCAAAGCAATTTAGCCAAAATTCTGGGATAAATTGCTTTGAAGAGTGGCAAAAAATTCTGCGCGACTCGGAGTTGCACAAACATTTTGCAACTTTTGGCGTTTTTATGTTAATTTCTCCCAGCTCCAACAAAATGGGCAAGGCTGGTGCAGGATGGGGGATGTGACGCCACAGCTAGCCTAATTCATGACGAGCTATGAGAAATCTTAGTCCAGTCTCTGAATGGAGAAAGATTAGTAGTGAGGTGCTTGCAACTTGTCAGATGCTCCTGACTCATTAAGAGACATGGGTCCCTTAAGGAATCAGGAGCATCTGACTCCAAACCAGCCCACCAACAGGACTATCAAAAAATCTCAGATTTTGATAAATCGGGGCCATTGTGTGTAGAGTAGTCTGTGGAGAAGATACCATTTCAGAAATGGAAAAGGGGATCGGGATTTGGGGTTCTAATTATATATATATTTCTATGGGTGTATCAGACATGAAGGAGATGTCAGTAGAAAAATAGTAATCCACACACATTCTCTCCCCCGAGAAGTCAGGAAGCCTATGTTGATTTTTTTTGGGTGCTGAATTATAGCAGGAACCACAGAAAATAAAATGTGTTAGTTGAGTGAAGTGCAAATATCTGTAATTTCCAAACATTTCTCCACTGCTAAACTCCAGCTAAAAATATTGAATTTACTGCAAGCTTTGGTAGACAATGTTTTATCTTCCGAGACTGAAAAGTCCAGAAAATACTGTGTCTGGGAGATTAAGAGAGAAAAAAAGAGTGAAATTAACATTTTATCCTTTGTCACCTTGGCTCCATTATTCAGTGCATTTTAGAATTTCTTCCTTACTTTATCCATGTTTTATGTTACATTTTACACTATCTGTCAACCCGATGGAAATCACTATTGATTTCTTCAGCCGCCGAAACAGCCACAAATATGTTTGTGAGCATCCTGCAGACTGCGGCCAGCAAAGGTGTTTAAATACTAATCCAGACATCTGATGATTAATGTGAAATGTGGGAATTAGTCATATGACTGGAAGCCGCCTGTAATTAAGTTTAACGGTCCCGTCTATAGACTGTGATGCGCTATTTACTTGCTGCAGCTCAGCCTTCTACGTCCCAGGGTTACAGACATTGCCTTATTAATAATCATATCTCATCTCTCTCTAGCACCTGGCACCGAGGTTTACAGAAAAATCATGATGCATGGTATTTCTGACTCCATTCCTAAAATAAAAACTAACCAAGAAACCAGACTACAGAAAATGAGCCTCCAAGGAGTAATTAATCCAACTGAAATTACATTATGTTTAGCACTAAGGGGAAATGTTACCAACCTAGAAATGAGCTTGTTCCTTCACGGGAGAAAACTTGATAGGAATAAGTAATATATAGAACATACTATGTAATTATCATCCCAACTCATTTGACTCTAATTTATTTTTCTGTAGCGATGTACTTTTATTCTCTGTCGTGTACTTTCCATTTACTAGTGCTCTTCCCCGGAGTGTGATTTTCTGTATTTTTCTTGTTGTTCTGCCTTTCCGTCTTATTTTTTTTTCCCTTCCTTATTATATTCGGTAATGTAGAACAGTTCATCATTCCCTAAAGTTATACAACTTTATGAAACCAACCTTTTGGCTGGTGGCTAAGCAATTACATGTAGTGAATGATACTGTAATGTTACATAAGTGTTTAACCGGCTCTTACATGGTTAATCTTGACTAAAGGGAACCTGACAGCTCCTACATGATACATGACGAACCATGGGCGGCATGTATCAGACACTAGTTGTATGATCTCAGCCAGATATGTTTTATTCTGGAACGCTTCGGTATTTCAGAGAAAATGTACATTTAACAGCCAGTCGGGGACCATGGCACACAGGAGACTAGTCTCAAAGGCCCATCCCCAGGAACTCTTCCCCAACCACTTTGATGAAAAGCTCAATGGTTAGCACTCTTGCTTTGCGGCGCTGGGGACTTGGGTTCAAATCCCA
>VIAB01000375.1:217678-227695 GCA_009801035.1 Oophaga pumilio | reverse complement strand
GAAACCCGACTCGACCCTCCAAAAGGTAAAGTCACTCATCTCTATCAATAACTGTTTCCAGTGTCCGGTATGCCGGTGCTTCCAGTACTTGCATTGCATCTTGTATGCCTTACCTGCTGCACTGACACTCGTGGTCCATATGCTCACCCGGACCAGGGGCTTGGAGGATCCAACTCACCAGGTGAGCCGAAATATTATGTATAGTGATGGGCAAACCAGTGGATGTTGGGATCCAGCGGGTTCGGCCGATCATTAAAAAAAAAGTTTGATTAGTGTACCAGAACTGTACCCAAATTCGAACCGGACCCCATTAAGATGGTGCCCGAACCTCCGTTGTTTGTCACGCTGTTATCTGCATGACAGTGCGGCAAACACAGGCTCTGATCTGTGGTAATATAGTTACTGTCGGCCAGAGAGCTGTGGTTCCCACACTATCAAATGACAGCATGTGAGCTAGCAGCTGTGACCGGTGGTATCCATAATAAATATGGATTATCTTCTCGTGGGACTGGTGAGGAATATGGTGGTTTATTAGTTTTGGTCTTTTACAGGGGACATGGGCATCAATGTATTAGGTGTAAAAGCGAGTATTACTTTGCTTTTTTATTTTTATTTCAAATAAATGAGTCAATGTCTTTATTTCAAATAAAATACTTTATTCTTACTGTGTCTGTATTACAGTCATACTATGGGGTTAGTAAAGGGGGTGTCTTAAAGATGCCTCTCTATTACTAACCCGTGGGCTTGATGTCAGCTGCCAATACTAAAAAGAAAAAACTTGGCACTCAACTTTTGTCTTATTATGGTAATTTTTATTCTGCAGTCCGTGAGGGATAAAGGTTTCGGTCCAACATGGACCTTCTTCAGTCTGACTGCTTGGAGAAGAAGAAAAAGTGGAGATAAAAACAAAGCTAGAAAGGTAATATGAGAAAACACCTTTCAAATGCCTGTTTATGTTTAAAATCAGAAAAGAGGGTCAAGGTTTACATTTAGAGTGTATAGTAATCGCGAGTGCTGTATGAGACAATATGGGGCAACAAATGAGAAACTGTGCCGCTGGATATAGTATTGAAGCTATGTTTAGTACAGGATGTAGCTTCTGATTGATGAGCTATAGATGCAGTAGTGGTGGTCAGTGGGTTCCCCAAAGAAAAAAACGAGGTTTCCAAGACCTAAAAAACAAGCGGTGGACTGCAGAATAAAAATTACCATAATAAGACAAAAGTTGAGTGCCAACTTTTTTCTTTCTATTGATTGGTTTGGGTAACCTACTTGAGCACCTTCACGGTAGTGCCATGTTATATATTTATAGCTGCCAATACTAAGCTGACACCAACCTCAATACTATTACCCTTCTTGCCACCGCATCAGGGCAAGTGGGAAGAGTGAGGCAAAGTGCCAGAATTGGTGCATCTATTGGATGCGCCATTTCTGGGATGGCTGAGAGCTGATGCTCTTAGTCTGTGAGCCAGCCAATAACCATGGCTACTTCCAAGGCTATAAATATGTGCCCGCAGCAGTCTGTTTAGCCTTTGCTATTTATTGGATATAGGGGAGCCCCACATCATTTTTGGGGGGACCTCCAATATAATAACATGTAAAGGCTAAGTAAACAGCTATGAGCTGATATTAATACTCTGGGAACCCTTATGGATATTGTCTCTTTCCCCGAATATTAACATCATCCCTCTGCTGATTGTAAAAATTATGGGAGACCCCCATTCGTTTATTTTCAATTATTTTTTTATTAACAAAGACATAAAGGTCACTTGAGTTCATAACAACTGTTTCTCTAACTTTGCAAGTTTCAGGGCCGGATTGATGAACGCCTGTGAGTCCGGCACTCCAGCATTCAACAGTCCGCCTTGGAGCTACCGTGAGACCCAGTGGCTTGAACTCAGGTAACCTTTCAGGTTACCTGAGTTCACAGCCACCAGTTCTCTCGGCAGCTGCGAGGCCCAGAAACCTCATGGGAAACTTCCCGCTGCTGGAACACTTGGAGGCTGTGAACTAAAGCTTTTTTGAGTGTGTATTTGTTGTTAAATAAAAAAAAGTAAAAAAATGTCATGAGGTCTCCCATAATTTTCATAAACAGCTGAGGAAAAGCCAACTCTGTTTACTTCACTTACGTCACCGCTAGGGCGTGCAAACTTTCTCGCGCTAGCGGTGACGTCAGTGAGGTCAACATAGTTCATCAACTACGAACTGCGCTCATCTTATTCACGTCACCGAGATACACTGATGCTAGGCTATGCTCAGTGTCTGCTGGCTTCTCGTTGGACAGGTGAGGAATATGGTTGTTTATTATTTTTGGTCTTTTACAGGGGACATGGGCATTGGAGGATTATCTTCATGACAGGTGAGGGATATGGTTATTATTTTCTGTGTTTTACAGGGGACGTGGGCTTCTGTGGTTTAGACGTAAAGGTGAGTATACTTTTCCTTTTTTTTTTACTTCAAATAAAGAAGTCAGTGTTTTTATTTCAATTAAAGGACTTTATTCTGGCTGTTTTTTACTCCTCTCCATTACTAACCCTTGAGTTGATGTCAACAAACATTAAACAGCTGACATCAATCCCAAACCTATTACCGCACTTGCCACTGAACCAGGGCAAGCGGGAAGAACCTGGCAAAAAGACTGAATTGGCGCATCTAATAGATGTGCCTTTTCTGGGGCGGCTGTGGGCTGCAATTTTAAGGCTGGGGAGGGCCAACATCCATGGCCCCTTCCCAGTTTGAGAATACCAGCCCCCAGCTGTCTGATTTAGCATGGCTGGTAGTCAAAAATTATTTAAATAATTTAAAAAAACAGTGTGGGATCTCTCTAATCTTGATAACCAGCCATGATAAAGCTGACAGCTGAGGACTGCAGCCTGCAGCTGTTGGTTTTGCCTGCACTGGTTACCAAGAATAGAAGAGACTCTATGTAATTTTATTTATTTTTAGCATAGGCACCAGCTGATGAATATTCTCATCAGCCTCGTTTGCTCTCGCTGCTACCAGCGATAGCAGGTGTACGCTGATGAGAATAGTACTCTCTCATCAGATGACGCCTGTGACTGGCAGTAACCTTTTACCGCTAGTCACAGCTGCTGGCCCACATGCTGTCATTTGACAGCTATGATTACTGCAGCTCTCTGATCGGCAGGAACTAACTTACCACCGATGACAGCATGGGAAACAGCCGATGTTCGGGGTGCCGAACTCGAACAGTAACACAGACTTTCTGGAGAAGTCCGTGTTCAGAGTCCATGCATGGACACTAGGTGTTCGGTACGGACCCAGAAATTTATTGTTCGGGTTCGCCCATAACTAATTATTTATAGTGTAGAAGATATACAATAGTGAATATCAAACAGGACAGATAATGAAAGAACCGATGGTACAAATACACCTATGAAACATATTAATGTTAAATGGTATAACCGAGAATTTGTGAAAAACTGAAAATGTGCCTAAGCACTAATAGGCAAGTAACTGCTGCCCACCTGACTGTTGTGTCCGGCCCCGTTCATTGCCGGTAGAGAGCGGTCACAGACAGCTCCTGCCTCGGATTCAGCTGCCTGTGCTGAGGACATGTCGGCAGAGTGTCATTCTCTTTTCTGCTCTGTTGACTGGGTGGGACTTTGACGTCACTCTAATTGACAGCCAGATTTTCGTTGCCTAACTGGGGGAGCCAACTCTCAATCAGAATGATGTCAGAAGCCACACCCAGTCAACAGAACAGGGTGGAAAAGAAGCAGCTGCTCTGTCTACGTGATATCAGCACATGTAGCTGAATCCACAGCAGGAGTGGTTTGTGACAGCTCTGTGTCAGTGATAAACAGCCCCGAGCACAAAAGGGAGGTAGATAGCAACCACCTGCCTGTTCGTACTTCGGCATATTTTTAGCTTTTCACAAAGTCCCGGATATCCTTTTTAATAAAGATATGTCACAAATATGCTCAGTGGTTATATGTTATTTTCTAGGTTATATTGTAGAAAAATCCATAGCAGCAGTCTCTATTGCAGTGAAATTTCTTGCAGGCACTTGAGCAAATCTGCAATGAAACAATTGTGTTCCAAGAGGAAGGGGCCAATTTGACCAGAAGTAAATCTGTTACAGAAAAACATGAATTATATTGAGGGTTGGTCTCATTTAAAGATTCCATGACTTTATATATAAATGCATTTGCTATTTTTGTCAGTCTGCATTACCAGTACAACAATCCATTGGCCAATAATCACAACTGATTTTGTTTCATCACGATGATCGCCTGTAATACGTCAGATCTTAATGATTTTTGCAGGTAAAGTGTGGCTGTTCCAGGTGGTATCTATGGTGGATATATAATACAAAAATCCATGGTGTGATGCAAACAATGAAATATTATTTTTGCTAATCCTGACAGTCTTCAGAGCCAGCTTAAATAGATGTCATTACATTAGTACAAATGATGACATTAAATAGTTAAAATAGATAATGATAATCTATCATCACAAGAAAAGATGGCATCCTTAATACTTAATGATAACTATTGTTCATGCATGAGGGTGGGTCTTCACAGAGGTCCACCCGGGAATTCACATGTTCTCTGATGGGCCAGTCCAAGCTTGCTTGTTTTATTATTTTGCAGTTGTGTATGTTCTACTATGAAAAGCAGCAGCATTTCAGAAAAATCATACTTTCAAAAGCTGCCTGGGGACTTTGCGCCTTGAATTACTAGTCTGAGGCCGGCTACTGGTGGCTTCTTTCCTATATATGTATATATAGTAGGAAGAGACCTGTCAATCTAGGATATCAGGGCAGGAAAAAGCTGCAGGGACCAGCCTTAGACTAGTCATCCGACAGGCACAGTCACTTTCCAAAGTCTTTTTTTTCTGAAATGCCGCATCATTTCAAAGTAAAACATGCAATAACGCAGTCAATGTCCGATTCATGTCAAAGGTTTGGGCAGCATGACTCTCTTCTCGAATTCCTTTTAAAGATTTTAGGTCCCAGTGCAAAACTGGGCCCCTAATTTTGTCAACCTAGTCTAGTTGTGTTCTCTATGTATAGTTTGATAGCTGTATATTACATTATCATTGACTGTTCAGGGTATTGTGCTCCTGCTCTCACTGTAACAAGAGACATTCAGGGGTGCCACAACAAAATGACCTGTCGAATGAAATCTCCTTCTCAATTTTCATGATCATGTTGGTTTTGAGACAATCAATATCAGGCAAGGGGGTGTAGTGGTAGTATACAATTTGTATTATCAGCCCATATAACTCACAAAAATGCAATTATCATATCTATAAAACTGCAGATGTCAAGCAATCAATCACATTGTCAGACGTTATGATCAGAAGGAATAAGAAAATCTAGCTGCGGTATATTACCATCCAACAGTGACGAGTCGGAGGTTCCGTTAGACACAATCATTAATTTATCTAGAATATTTTAGCTCTTTTGTCATCAGAACATTCTGCCTTATAAGAGGGCAGCATGTTATAAGCACAGGTCAGATGGGCCATTGTACCGCATGGCACTGACATATTGTGTTATTTGTAAGATAGCCGCCAAACTAGACTACAGCACTTCTGCTGTACTCATGACGGGAGTGTTCCCTCTGCTTCTCCCCATCTCCTCCCAACACCAACAGTGTCGGATGCTGTATATCTGCCTTTAAGTATTTTTTTTACCTTGGTAGACTAGTCACTTAAAGACAACACAAAGGCATCTCTTCTTCTTCAAAAAAGTCCAACCTGATCGCAGCTGATCAGCATGGATCTGGCACTCTCAGTGCCTGCAGCCAGATGGCAATCATACATTTCACTAGCAGCGTACTATAGCCAAAGATATGATTTACGGACAAGCTGGCTCATCAGAGTGGGAGCTGCCCTTACAGACTGGCTCTTGACTCTATCTCAAAAGCAGGAGGGCATCTGACTTCCACTATGACACCCATAAACCAAATATATGTATGCGCAGAGGTTATTGTTGTGAGGCAACCTCTTTAAAGAAATCTGTCACCAGGTTTTTGCTACCTAATATGAGAGCAGCATAATGTAGGGAAAGAGACCCTGATTCCAGCAACATGTCATTTACTGGGCTGCTTGCTTTAGTTTTGATAACATCATTTTTTCAGCAGATTATCACTAAACTAGTAAACGTGCTGCCGGTAGTTCTCAATTTCTATTCCATACATTCATATTCATGAGCTCTGTATAACCCCACCCCATCACTGATTGGCAGCTTTCTACCTATGCACAGTATAAATAGAAAGCTGCCAATCATTGGTGTGGGCGGGGTTACACAGAGCACAGCAGTCAGACAACTGCTAGATCTGCAGCAGAGAAAACAGATTTTATACAAATTATAGCAAGCAGCCCAGTAAGTAATTAAATTGATGGAATCAAGGTTTCTGCCTCTATATCATGCTGCTGTCAGACAGGGTAACAAAAATCAGTCAGTTGTGTGCATGCTCAAGCTGGCCATGAATATAGCAAATGGCCAAACATATATCTCTCCAGTCACACCGCAGCCCTAATACACACACATCTACACACATATATGCATGCATGGCTGAGGAATGGAAAGACACACAATGATTGGGCATGCAGAAATCCATCTGCCTGATCCCTCTCTACTGTATTCTGTTTGCTATCAGAGGAAAGTCTGGATGCCCTCATACATATTAGATGGTTGACTAATCCCAGTGGGTATGGCTGACATGATTCTAATGTGCTTTGCCTAAATTAGTAAAGTAGACTGTTTTTTATTTATTAACAATTTTTTTTGCCATTTTTTGGGACTATGAAGTTGTTTGTGTGAGTATAGTTGTATGATTGATATTTTCCTTTATCCCTGTTCATATTACTTTGTTAGTCTAGTTGGTGCATTACGATACAATACTACTCCACTCTTCCCTGCGTTGGGGAAGGACTCAGACTGAGGACGGATTCAGGAGTTAAGGCAAGGTACGTGGCCTTGGCGCCTTCACCATCAGAAGTAATCCGGGGAACATGAGTAGCTTGACACAAGTAATGCGACACTTGTAGCCCATGTCCTGGATACGTCTGTGTGTGGTGGCTCTTGAAGCAATGACTCTAGCAGCAGTCCACTCCTTGTGAATTTCCCCCAAATGTTTGAATGGCCTTTTCTTAACAATCCTTTCAAGGCTGCGGTTATCCCGGTTACTTGTGCACCTTTTTCTACCATACTTTTTCCTTCCACTCAATTTTCCATTAATATACTGGGATACAGCACTCTGTGAACAGCCAGCTTCTTTAGCAATGACCTTTTGTGACTTTCCCTCCTGGTGGAGTGTGTCAATGACTGCCTTCTGTCAAGTCAGCAGTCTTCCTCATGATTGTGGAGCCTACTGAAACAGACTAGGGACATTTTTAAATGCTTAGGAAGCCTTTGCAGGTGTTTTTTGTTAATTATTTTAATTTACTGAGATTATGGCTTACAGCTAAGGAAAACCCAAAAGTCATTATCATCAACATTAACAGAAATAAACACTTGAAATAGATCACTCTGTGTAATGACTCTATATAATATATGAGTTTCACTTTTGGTATTGAAGAACTGAAATAAATTAACTTTTTGATATTCTAATTTAGTGAGAAGCACTTGTATGTGTATACTGAAGAAAAATATTTAGATTTGAGAGTCCTCAGTGGTGACGAAGAGACCTGAGTAGTCTCGAAAACTTGCAATTTGTTACCATCTTTTCAGTTAGCCATTAAAAGGTATCAACCACTGAGGACTCTCAATTCTAAATATTTTTTTATCTACTGGCTAACACGGTACGAAGATACACATCTTTCCTATACTGAAGACAGAAACAGACAAGTGTCACAATCAGTGTACAGCGCTTTGGAATATTTCAGTGCCATATAAATAACATGGTACAAAAGGAAACAACAACCATTAACTTGCTCAGTCTTTATGGGTCTAACAAATGACACACAAGCAATAGCCTTCCTACAAGAGAGTTCTGAAATTATACAGCAGCTACAACACAGAGATAGATCCACTATCTACAGTGATAAAACCCCACCCAAAAATAAATGTAAAAACTACAAAAATTCTACCTCATCTTTGAAGCTGGGTTTGTGCTTTGTAAAGATAATTACTGGTAAGCTTTTGTAGATAATAGGAATATTAGAATGAAGAAATTCTATTCCTCCCCAGCTGAGCTGTCCTAGCACTGTAATGTCATGCTTCATAATATACTTTCGATATCAAAGTGCCACCTCAACCCATGCACAACAGATAAGACTGCAGGACGGTGCGGGAGAGGCCCTGAGGCAAAACCTTTAAGGTTAAAAGCTCAGGAATGATGGCGTTTTCTCATGTGAATTAGCATTGCATGACTGTCGATATTTGCTGTAATAATTTGTCTGTAAGGCGATGGAGAGACGCGCTGCTCACCGTGAACTACGGTATCAACTAAATAGGCTGGAACAGCAGGGAAAGAAAAATATCTGCCTGTAAAGGACTTGGCAATGGAAGTGTACAGTATGTACTGTACTGCAGGAATCGGACCCTTTTTTATATAGATTGCTTTACTTAAGAAGGAACCCCTCAATTATAGTAAAGGGGTAATTGAGCTTGACTCGCCATCATCTGACTCACTTCCGAATCTGGAGGTAAGCGAGTCAGATGATGGCGCATCCACAGATATGTACAGCTTTGAATATGACAGGTGTACAATGTTAGTGAACAATGACTAGGACAGGTCAATATACCAGCTGCTTGCTCATGCGACTTGGCAGATATCTTTAGATGTGACATCACAGGTAGTGATGAACGAACGTGCTCGGATAACGTCTTATCCGAGCATGCTTGGGTGTTATCGGAGCATCTGGGACTGTTAGACAGTTGCAACACATGCAGGGATTGCCTGTTTGTTAGGCGACCTCTGCATGTGTTGTGGCTGTCAAACAGCCGCGAGACATACAGCCATGGGGACTCGAACATATTATACGAGCACGCCCAAGATACTCAGGTAACACCCGAGCATGCTAGGATAAGACGATATCAGAACATGTTCGCTCATCACTCATCACAGGCCCTGCTCACCTCTAGATATGGAAGTGAGCAAAGCTGGGTTATCTGTTCTTACAAGGAACTAACCTCCTTCTCGTACGTGTCATAAAAGTTTGTTAGAATTCGCTGCCACACTAATACCAAGTAGTGATGTCGTGTGTACAGGAACTGTGTCGACCCTATCACTTACAGATGAAGGCTGCATTATACAGCCGGCAACCTGCTCTAATGGCAGAGATTGGAGATACTGCAGCAGTCAATGCTGACCGTGGTATCTAAGTGTTAGAGATACGGAGGGGCTGAGTCTTGGGGCGCTTATGAGTAACCATGGCACACGCCAGGTCTGATATCTACATAAGCTCTACCTGTTTTATACTGTATTGCAATATTTTATAGGGCGAACTCTACTTCCTAATAAACGTAATAGAAAGTGATATAATAAAAATTGCCATAAAATGGTAACAATGAAAAGTACATCTCATCCTTATAAACCGAAACCCTCACACAGCTCTGTGGATATAAAAGTAAAAATATTATTGGTCTTTGAAGTTAGCGATACAAGTGTTATAAATTGTGCAAATCAAACAAAAAAAAATAAAACCTATATAAATTTAATTTTGTGGCAATCATGCAGTAAATGCAAAGCCATAAAGAAATGTCATAATTATAATGGTTTCTTTTTCACCCCACTTTCCCCAAAAATTGAATACATTATATACACCTCAGGAAAGAGGCAATCTACATCTACAAAAAAACTCATCCTACAAAAATAGTCCCAACATGGACATGTTTAAAAATAAAAAAGTTATGGTTTCTAAAATGAAATTAACAAAAAAAATTGGTGCGCCACTGAGCAACAAGGTAGACAGCATGATTATCGGATCTACAATGGACACGTAGTAAAATTAGGGTTTATATGATTACGTCTAGTACCACTCTGTGGTAAGAAAAATATATACAGCTCTGGCAAAAATTAAGAAACCACTGCACAGTTT
>VIAB01000375.1:180479-192414 GCA_009801035.1 Oophaga pumilio | reverse complement strand
TAACGTGCAAACCACCCTTGGGGGTTAAGGGGTTAATGTGCGTCTTATGTTCTCAACACGTTTTTGAGACCCTGTTGAGTGTTGACTATTTGCAACAAAACTTTTGATGGTTGTATGAATAGACAAAAATCGATCCGGTTTTCTGGATTAAACTTGGATGATTTTTTTTGTGTGAACCCAGCTTGAAAGTGGCTTTTATGTGTTTGAGAAAGAGAAATTAAATTGTAAACTGTCTTGGGAACTAAATGAAACAATATATAATGTTGCAGAAAATAGGTTCTGTATACATGTGGCAGAAATATGAAATGTTTCTGAGCTCATGGCTATTATTCGCATTACTGCATGAATGACTCTAAAATAGTAATTTAAATCAGGCTAATGAACAGTTACATTTATCAGACTATACACAGCACTGAACAAATTCTGATACATTCCAATTTTAGTACTGGATCACACGTTGTAAGCTAACAATTCTTATTTTCATCAGCTTGCGTTTTAGCTTTGCTGTGTAGACAGGGACAGAGCAAGCAGAATCATCTCAATATGCCTAGATTTAATTAGCAATCTCTCTTCTTTGCATTTGGATAGGGCTAAGTATAAAGCAGGATGACAATACTTTATATACAAGACTCCCATCGCTTCCTAGTCCCTAGGGAGGCTGCTGTTCATTTTTTCTTGGAGAATGTATTAGTTATTTTTATTGGTAAGATTAAAAATAAAAAGCTACACCATTTAAAGAAATTATAAGCACATTATTTCTTTACTTTTAATTAATTACATCACAATAATACAAAATACATTCCCTTTAGTAGTTACGGTATATTGCCTGCTAGAGAATACTGGGAACTGACTATTACAGGTTTTTATTTTCAGTCTCCTGATCTTCCACCCATTACATTTATTATTTGCAGATTATTTTGCTATTTTATCAGTATAATTTAGCTTTGTTTACATTTTTTTAAAACATAAATCAATGATACGCGTTTTAGTCCTATGAAATTTGAAATCTTGATCATTGTTAAAATCTGCATTTTACTAATCTGCTCCTTTAAAACATTTATTTTGAGAAGCTATCCTGTCTGTTTTTTTCATATTTGCAACTCTAAGAGTAAATTCGTGAGAGGATGCAGCTTGAATGATTTCATATGGCGCTATGATTCCCCAGGCGTCTTGTTAGATCATTATTATTCACTATACGGAATTTTACTCTTGTACTAGATCCTTAAATGCCGAATGAGGCCAGTTTGAATATACGGTACATGACTATAAGCTGCTCCTTATGACTGATAGCGCTTCTAATGTCGTCTCAATATTTCCTAGAAATAAACAGTAAGCAGATTTGGCACCACCATTTCGTAAATCCTTAATTGTTGTCATCAAGAGCTTAAGATTATCAACTAAAATCTGTCTAGAGCTGTGACCTGGGCTTCAGTGTCATATGCAGAACTTGTGTTTATATACAGCAATCGACCTGACACCACTGAGCTCCAGTGTAAAGTATGTGGGAAAAACACTGCGGTAACTTGGGCCAATGACAAGGCAAAAGGTGCGTTTCACACTACCACAAGCTTCCTCTGAAGCCCTAAGTGTAAAAAATGGAAAAAGGTCAGCTCACCCTCAAATGAAAGACTGATGCAGGGAAAACTGAAGGTGGCACAGGAAAAAAATGAGAATTAATAGTTCCAGCATCCAGATCTCTGTAAAAATACTTTTTATTAAAAAATAATTAAAAGTCACAGGTCCAGTACCGACAGTCACAAGCAAACGGGTTTCAGACTCCTATCTTTATTCATTGCCAGACAGCAGTCTGAAACGCGTTTGCTTGTGACAGTCGGTACTGGACTTGTGACTTAATTATTTTTTAATAAATAGTTACATATGAAATATAACTTTTTAAAAAATTAATCAGTACATTTCAAATGGTTATTCCCATCTTCATAAATGGATACTGTCTCATAGTGCTTGGAAATACAAGTAAATTTAGAAAATTACTGCTTATTAAAATTTGCAGTTATTCTGGGATATTAAAACTTTTCTATTGTTTACTTCTCATTGCCTAGGAGATCGACCACTACTGCTTAATAGCAGACCATGTGCTTACAAGCTCTTTTTTATTGAGCTGGTAAGCACTGTTTTGAAGCTGACCGTGATCACTGGAACGTGCTGCTATTTCCTAGCCCAGGACAGCTTCAGTTCAGTGCTTAGAAGCTAGACCGCAGCAGTGATCGGTCTCCTAGGCAACGAGCTGTAAATAAAAGTGGTTGCAAATTGTAATAAGCAGTAAAATGCAAAAGTGCTTATTTAAGTACTATGAAAATGGGAATAATCCTTGAATCTAATATAGTGTATATTAGAAGAAGAATAAAGTATCATCTTCAGGACTTTATCCTTTTCTAAAGTTCCTTCTTACCTTACATCAGACTCACTGTATGTTCCTTTTCAGTCACCAAAACAACCTGACAAGGTTTTCTGACTTGTTCTAACTAGTGTTCTAGTTGTCAGTACTTCATAATCGGTATTTCTTCACTAATAAAAATGACTGCTTCATGAACTGACCTCTGTGACTGTTTATACAAATCAGCCAATCAGAAGAGGCACAGCTGTAGGAGGAGGGTGAGACAAGCAGTCTGGACCAATGATAAACCAGTGGGTGTGTCTCAGACTCGAGGTCACAGCAAACAAGGAGGGAAGTAAGGAGCAAGTAGATATCACCTTCGGTTACTGGCTTAAAAGGAACCTATCCCGTGACAGATCTTAGGCAGCATGGTATAGAGAAGGAGAATCTGAGTGGGATGATAAAAGGTTTGTTAGAAACAAGGCGTATAAATTGTATTTTATTCATTGAAATCCTGCTTTTTGTATTACCAGTCCACTAGGTTGGCCTAATCAGTGATTGACAGCTATCTTTGCATGCACGGTCATACAGGAAATACTGTCAATCACTACTAGGACCACCCACAGTGCTCATATGCTACAAACACCAGGGATTTCATTAAATAAAATACAAGTTATACTGAAACTTTCCCAACAAAAATGTATATTAGCCTGGTGCCATTCTCAACGTGACAGGTTCCCTTTTAATACATACAATATAGTGTTAACAACCTACAATGAAAATTGGAGCTGAATGTCCCCCAAAAAAATCAGTATTTAAAAGTGAGAAGAGAGACACCATATGTATATAACAATATGGAAAGTTTATTAATTTCTCATAATGTAACAATAAATCCAATATACATTATGTGAAAGATGAGTTAAATGGTAAAGACAAAAACAGGGGGACACTGCATAATTGTAGCTGAGGTCAGACAAAAAAATCCTGGATGCCGTCTGTTATAGACTCTGGCTGCACGGTCAGATAGTGAGGGTTTTTAGGGGGGGCATGAGTTGTACAACTCTGCATCACACTATGATGTCCCTCTACATGACATAAGGGAAAGTACTTCAAGAGTGAGAAAACCCACCCCCACCCATAGTCCTAGACCAAAGCCAGATGCTATACATAAAGTTCTGTGGATAGTGCTGTCCTAAAGTGCTCACCCATGTGGTATGCAGAATGTGCTTTGTGTTATAGCCCCGACGCGCGTTTCGCGTGGTGGGCTTCCTCGGGAAGATAGTGTTATCAGCAGCACATGTCCTGTTTAGAGAAGATGATCTGCTGCCGATAAAGTTGATTTATAACACTTCTTGAACGTTATTACACGCAACATTCGAATGTTTTAATTGTTCATTTTGTGTTTGCTATTCTGCTTAGATAATCTTTCCCGGTTTTGGGTTGACTAAATGGACCATACATCAAATCCTAACTTAGCAATGGTCAATAGCTTGTGAAATATTAAGCTATCTTTGTAACACCAGCATCCCTGCATTGCTCCTCCCTCCTTCTGGCAGGGACGCGGACATGGTCATCGCTTTGGCTGCCCACCTATGTCATCAGCTCGGTTCCCATGTCCCAGGACCTGCGCATGCCACACCGGTTTCCTGTCAGCGCGCTTAGAGCACGCATGTTCCAGGATGCGCACTGTCTGAACCTGCACCAGTGTCCATCCTTTCAAATGTTCCAGAATCCGCACCTGCATTCCTAACTTTTGGGGTCAGTTGCTGCAGTACCGGGGACTGCCCTGGAGTAGTACCTGGTGGCTACTTGCAGATCATGCTTGACTCCACCCTCAGGGCTCTAGTGAAAACTAGGTAGCCACCTAGCCACCCTCCTCCAGGGTAAGCCTGGCCCGTGGTGCAGTGGGTCCATGATCCACCAGCATAACCATCTTAATCCTCCTAACCTTCTGTGACAAGTCAATCACTGGGTAGGACTGCCCAGTGGAATGATGCATACAAACACCATGGATTTCAATGAATAAAATGCAAATTTTACTGAAACTTTTCCTTTAAAAATGTATATATCAATCTGATAAGCTTCTCCTGCTTATAACATTCTGCCTACAGATCCGATACCATTTCCAACATGACAGGCTCCCTTTAAATATCTTTTTTTTAGCTTAGGACAGGACTTGGGTATTCTGGTTACCAGAAAGCTGAGTAGAAGTACTCAATGTCAGGCAGTAGCCACAAAAGCAAACAAGATATTAAGGTGTATACCAAAAGATACAAATTCCCCTGATCCTGGAGTAATATTACTCCCACAAATCCCTTGTAAGGCCAAATGTTGAATATCCAGTATTTGTGAAAAAGATATTGGAAAACTATATCGTGTTCAAAGGCTGGCAACAAGATTAATAAAGTATTGAACTTTCTTAGGGCTTAGTTAGACGGCCATATAGCTGCATAAAAATACATGCTGTCATGCTCGAGTCAGGAGAGCCGCTGGCCAGTTTGAGAATTGCTATGCAATCATCGTCCATGTTATACGGCCGCCTGACTGCGTCCATGAGAGTTTAGAAAAGTGGGCATGTTTAAAAAAAAGACGCCTCAGAGGCGTTCTCATTGTATAGAAGTACATATGTGGTCAATGCAAAGGAATGGCAAATGAATTATTCTTTCTAAGGACCTTAGAAAGGACCGGGGAGCATTCATCATTACACGTGGAGGAAAGGTGATGATGACATTTAAAAAGGAAAGGGTTCTTTACAGTTAGAGCAGTCAGACTGTGGAATTCCTGACCACAAGAGGTAGTAACGGCCGACACTATAACAGCTTCTAAAAAAGGGCTGGATGCTCTACTCACAGAAAATGGTATTGTGAATAATAAATAATTTCATTATAGAGGATATATAAATGGTCGAGAAAGACTGAACATGACGGACCTGTGCATTTTTTTGAGCCTTCTGAACATATCAACCAATGTGAAAACCAATTAAATGCAGAATCGGGTGATCTTAGAGCGCAGGCATTACCCATGCACATTCACGTCTGTACTAATCCACGAGGCTGTGCTGTAAACCTGGCTGGTGAAATGACGCAGCTCAGGAAGAATAGGTTTAATCCCGGACATATTTCATGCAATTGTAAGAACACCTGCTATGCTCTGGCAAAAGAAATGGACGACTGCAGCCTTCTCTGAAATCAAAACTCCTTAATGACACCTCTCCTGCTTTCAAGAGATGTCAGCGTGATGGGAGAGCTGTGCATAGTATGTCATGCAATGGGCTGTAACTCATTGATGGGGATAGCAGAAGCTATTAGGCATTAGGAAAAGGACTGAAAATCCCATAAACGTACAAAAGATTTACATTTTATTCTGTGCTGCAGGTGTTAAAATGTTTAGAATAAAAACAGACATATTTTTATTTTAAAATTTCTTTTTTTATTTTTATAACACATTTTTTTGAGCAGTTCAAGAATATTCCATCCAAAAGTGTCTGGAGTTTTCTCTAGCAGTGAAGGTATAGTAAATGTGATGGGGCCTAAAGATAAGGTAAGAATGGCCAACTAGGGTTCAGGAGGATCCTCCGGTAGGCCTAGACATGCCACAATAATGGACCTCAAGGCTCAAGCAAAAAACAAGACTATTTGGAGCTGACTATGAAGCCAATCTTTTGGCTTCATAGTCAAGATCTATTTCTTATGGGTTGATAACAAAAAACCTACTAGTACTTAATAATGATTATACTTGCCAACTCACTCAGAGGTTCCCATAAACAGGTGAGACCTTGAGCACTTCAGGAAGATTGGGCAAATCTCTAGTGTGCGACCAAAGGATGGTATCTTGTGCCTAAAACTTGGATGACATGATTCAGGGGCAGGAAACGGATCACAAAGAGAGCTGTGATGGCCATAGAGGGAGCATGACCTTCCGAAGGAACTCAGTTTGACGCTGATCAACAGATCAATCTGTGGAGAATCAAATTCGATATCTGGTATCTGAAAATTCATGCAGTTGATGATTAAATTTGTGTGGATTGTCTAAAAAAATGTCCAGCACCATTGTAAACACTGTTTGAAGATTTACAGAGTGGTATAATGATAATGGATGTGGCCAGATGGGCTTCCCCATAATGCACTGCATCTTTACATGATCTAGTGTAGCCAGTCAGGGGGTGCATAAAACAAAGGGGAAGGCAAAGCAGCGCCATTTTATCTAATTTTGGGAAAAGTTCCCCACACTTGGCAAATTTGAATTTCAAAATATTGATGATCAATAAATGTGACCCTTACAAATGGTTATTCTTAACATATATTCTTAACATAACCCTACAATAAATCATTTTCAGTTGTGAGCAGGGTACTGGACAGCTATTGTGCAGATGCAGCAAGAGCGGACATTTGGAGAAAAGGGCCCCTCTGCAAGATGTGCGAATGTAATCCCACCCTCATGGAGACAGACAAACTCTAACACTTATGTTATTCTTTACTGATATGTCATGCCACAAACATTCATTTGCAGAGACAAACATTATAATGTAATTTGCATAATACGGCCGGACCACTACTAAATTAGCAGCCCCCCCTGTGGCTGTAGGGCATCGTGGCGCTTCATGTAAAGTTTGCAGCGTGGCAATGATTTATTTTGTGAAGAGAAGTTGACAACAAATACCAATTTCCACTTGTTGCTTTTCTTGCTTTTTACATTTTTTGTTACTTTTCATGCAGGTTTACAGATGTCTCAGATGTCATCAGCGAAGTAATAAAAATTGATGGCTGCATTGTTAAACTTTACGAATGTGCTGTGGGTGTAACAAAACAGTTCAACGGCAATGACTGACAAATCATTCTTCTGTGGAGCAGACGGCAAAAAATAACACAAGATTAATGGCTCTATAGCAGAACCTTTGCAGAGGAACAGCACCTGCGGACATAATAGCAGGTAACATTTACAGAAAAGTAATAATATTTCAACATATAATTACTTGCACATCTAAAGTAAACTCAGAGGAGTGATGCAGGCAGAACCACGAAGAAATCTATCGAAACTTCTATATAATGCTGAGAATCATTCATTATCGACTTCTTCTACTTGTAATTAAATTGAAGTTCAAAATAGTTTGTCACAAACTTTATTGGGCCAGGGCTCTGTATGATACGGGGGCAGTTTGGGTGCCTTAGGAAGCCTGACAGGCCTGGTTGGTCTGGCATGTAAAATGTATTTTCTAAATATCTATCCATACACCCTAACCACTTATGTCTTTTGCTTTATTGCACAACACCCTACATTTTTCCCAATCTTGTTAATCCCTAAATGTGTTTTTTACTTCACTTCTTGTGATGTTTTGCTCAAGAGGGATCTTAAACATGAAATCACAGGAAGCTGGGGCTGCACTCACTTCATGAAGAATCCATCACCCCCTCCTGAAACAGGACATCACCAAGGGGCAGCGGTGCAGTTACTCACTTACATTGTCACCTATAACGATGTCTTGGATCATGGATGATTGACGCTGTGGGAGATGTGAGTGCAGAGCCAGCTCTCTGCTCCTATCCATTGCTGTAATTTCTAACTGAAAGAAGACGTTGTCAGGGAGCTGATATAGAAGCAGTGAGTAGCACCAGCTCCGCCCCACAGATCCTAGCACTGTCCTTAAAGAATCGTCATCAGTAGATGGCCATGGCGTAACTCCCTGCTTCTAGCACCACCCGCACTGATGATTAATTTGAGGGCAGTGCTAGAAGCTGTGGGGCAGTGCTGGTGTCACTCACTGCTTTTATCTCTGCCCCCTGATGATGTCTTCTTTTAGTTGCAAGCTACGGCGATGGCGGAGATAGAAGCAGAGAGCTGGCGCTGCACTCACATCTCTCACAGCGTCCATCACATAGGGTCCAGAATGTCTTGAGAGAGGATGGTGATGAAAGAAACAGTGAGTAACTGCAGTGCTGCCCCCTGATTATGACTTTTTCCACGATGGGTGAAAGATGCATAGAGAGTGAGTGTAGCTTCAGCCTCCTGTGACATCGAGATTGAGACTCTTCTCAAACAAAACGTCACAGGAAGTGCACTAAAAAATACAAATTTAGTGATTATCTACATAAGGAAAATTTAAGGTATTGTGTAACAAAGCAAATTACAAAAGTGGTTAGGGTTTAGGGATAGATATTTAGAAAATAATTTTTAGGTGCCGGGCCACCCTTTTAAGATTGAGCATAAACTTGTAATGTCTAAGTAGATTAACATTTCAACACTTTTTGTTAATTAAAGATATTTTGGGGCATTTTTGACGGAATATACAGTAGTCACTTGCTTTATCTTCAGTAGGCCATGGTTACACTGACAGTATTATAGCATCTGTAAATGTCCTGCTAGGAGCTGGATTCTACATCACTTTCAGAACAATAACTCTACAGGAGATTTTCCAATTTTACTAAATATATCTCATATGTTTTAGAATGAAAATTCAGATATTTACCTTGTTCACTCTATTAGATTTTTTTCCTGAATCAAAATGAGTAACATGAATTACTGTCAAAGGGAGGGGTTCTTAGAAGATAATCACCTGCATGGAGAACCGCTAAAATGGTTTTCAAGTTATAGAATATCCCATTACCATGGCTGCCATCTGATTAACAAAAACACAAAACGTCCTTTACTCCTTATCCCCGGGTCCAGCCTGATTGTTTAAACAAATTGCAGAAGGTGCATAAGGTTTTCTGAAAGCGCAAAACTCATCTAAGTTTTATTACCATGCTGTTTGGTAAATCAACCTTAACTATACTCGTATATTACTATTTATAGATGGCCATTGTGTAATATTATATTTCTTCTGCAGCGGATACTGAAGAGAAATTGTATTTAAAGTACAGTGGGGAAATAAGTATTTGATCCCTTTCTGATTTTGTAAGTTTGCCCACTGACAAAGACATAAACAGTCTATAATTTTAAGGGTAGGTTAATTTTAACATTGAGAGACAGAATATCAAAAATATAATCCAGAAAATCACATTGTATAAATTATATACTTTTATTTGTATTTTGCAGTGAGAAATAAGTATTTGATCCCGTACCAACCATTAAGAGTTCTGGTTCCTACAGACCAGTTAGACGCTCCTAATCAACTTGTTACCTGCATTAAAGACAGCTGTCTTACATAGTCACCTTTACAAAAGACTCCTGTCCACAGACTCAATCAGCCAGACTCTAACCTCTACAACATGGGCAAGACCAAAGAGCTTTATAAGGATGTCAGAGACAAAATCATAGACCTGCACAAAGCTGGAATGGGCTACAAAAGTAGGACGCTGGGTGAGAAGGAGAAAACTGTTGGTGCAATAGTAAGAAAATGGAAGAAATACAAAATGACTGACAATCGACATCGATCTGGGGCACAATGCAAAATCTCATCTCGTGGGGTATCCTTGATCATAAGGAAGGTGAGAGATCAGCATAAAACTACACGGGGGAACTTGTTAATGATCTCAAGGCAGCTGGGACCACAGTCACCAAGAAAACCACAACAACACATTACACCTAAAGGTTTAAAATACTGCAGTGCCCGCAAGGTCCCCCTGCTCAAGAAGGCACATGTGGAGGCCCGTCTGAAGTTTGCCAATGAACACCTGTATGATTCTGTAAGTAATTGGGAGAAAATGCTGTGGTCAGATGAGACAAAAATTGAGGTCTTTGGCATTAACTCAGAAAAATGCTGCCTATGACCCAAAGAACACCTCCCCACTGTCAAGCATGGAGGTGGAAACATTATGTTTTTGGGGTGTTTCTCTGCTAAAGGCACAAGACTACTTAACCGCATTAATGGGAGAATGGATGGAGCCACGTACTGTAAAATCCTGAGTGACAACCTCCTTACCTCACCAGAACATTAAAAGTAGGTCGTGGCTGGGTCTTCCAGCAAGATAATGACCCAAAACATACAGCCAAGGAAACAAAGGAGTGGCTCAAAAAGATGCACAATAAGGTCATGGAGTGGAGTAGCCAGTCTCCAGACCTTAATCCCATAGAAAACTTATGAAGGGAGTTGAAGCTCCAAGTTGCCAAGCGACAACCTCAAAATCTTAAGGATTTAGAGATGATCGGCAAAGAGGAGTGGACCAAAATTCCCCCTGACATGTGGACAAACTGAATATTCATTTCTCTTAAGTATTGACACACGTGACCGCCGGCAGCAGTAGGAAGCTGGCGGCTGACACTGCGCGCTTCTGAAGAGCAATGAATACTCACCGCTCTCTGCGATGAACAGTCCCGGTGAGTATACCGGCAGCTGTGCTCTGCTTGTGAGCAGTGCATGACGTCCCTGCCATGCGCTGCTTACAAGCATTAATCAGCTGCTGGCAATGGAGCAGGACACTGTGAGGGAGCGGAGGAAGGTAAGTGTAATGGTTTTTTTTTTTAATCTTTTCTGATGGGACCATGCATACCAGAACTGGGACAGGGCCAATCATACCAGAATAAGGATGGGACCATGCATACCAGGACTGAGATGTGGGCCAATCATATCAGGTTAAGGATGAGGCCCTGCATACCAGGATAGGGATGGGGCCATGGTATGGATGAGACGGGGACCCTGCATGCCAGTATAGGGATGAGGGCGATCATTCATGCCAGGATAAGGATGAGGGGGACCATTCCTATCAGGATAGGGATGAGGAGGCAGGCATACCAGGATGAGGATGAGAGGCCATGTGTATCAGGATGGGGATGAGGGGACAATATTTACCAGGATAGGGGATATTAAGTACAGAATTGACCACATTTTTTGCTTCAGTTTTTTTTCCTATTTCCCTTCTCTACACCTAGGTGCTTCTTATGGTCGGGTGTGTCTTATAGTCCGAAAAATACGGTATTTGTCTTTTTCAGAATTTCTTTGTGCTAATTTATTACCTCAAAACACATCAAAAGATGATCTTTGTGCTTAAAAATTTTTGCAGAAATTTTTTTTTAGTTAAACATTCATGCAGTTTAAAGGTTGTCCACTACTTTAACAATGATATCCAATCCTTAGGATAGGTAATCAATGTCTGATTGGTGGGGGTGCGACACCGGGCACCCCAGTCGATCAACTGTTATCGGCGCTGGCGGGGCCGAAACTGCCCAGATATGGAGCTGCACAGTGCAGCTCTGTTGACGGAATAGTTGCCACGGTCGAGAACTGCACATCTGCCCTATATTCAAATCAGTAGGGGGCAGATCTGCAGTTTTGGCTTGTGGACACTATACCGCTGATGGAGCTGCGCTATGCATCTCCGTAATTGGTCAGTCTATGCCACCGCCGACATCGGAAACAGCTGATTGGTGGGGGTAAGAGGTGTCGCTCCTCCACAGATCGAACATTGATAAGTCCTATCCTAAGGAAAGGCATTCAATGTTAAAGTAGTGTACAGCCTCTTTAAATAATAAAAATAATAATTTGAAAGTTGTCCTTATCTGTTAAGGTTGAAAAGCAGGACCTGTGATGAGAAATTAATTGCAGCTCTGACTTGATTGGATAAAATTTGCTTTAGAATCTCATCCATCGCTGACTAACAAGTTAGAACAATACATACTATTATCACATCACTACAGCGCTGCCCTCATAGACAATTATACAGCAAT
>VIAB01000375.1:106367-137897 GCA_009801035.1 Oophaga pumilio | reverse complement strand
ATTATACTCTGAGGGGGCTATATTATATTCTATTGGGGGCTTCATTATACTCTATGGAGGACTGCATTATATTGTAAGGGAGGGCTGCTTTATACTCTATGAGGAGGCTACATTATATTTTATGAGTGGGGCTACATTTTATTCTATGAGGGAGACTACATTATACCATATGAGGGCTGTATTATATTCTATGAGGGTGCTATATTATATTCTATGAGGGAGTTATATTATATTATATTAGGGGGCTACATTATATTCTATGAGAGGGGCTACCCCAATCCTTGCTATATCATTAAGACACGTACTAACTTATATTATACCCTGATATTTTACCACACAATTGGTGGTCTTGTATTTATTTCTAGGTAGCTACATAGTGGGCTCCAAGAATGATTTTCTGTGGTGGGCCCAAGGTGCTCCAGTCCGACACTGCCAGCAAGTTACACATTTTCTACAAGTCCAGGATAATCAATCTCGGTTCGGAGTGTTAAGATTACTTGTATATTATGGCATTATCTACAATGTAAATGTGCAGCTTAAGAGTATTTATAACAAAGGGCAATGTCTACTGAAATGCTATCAGAGTCATTCATCACGCTCTTTTAGAAAATTATATTGAGCTTCTGCAAAACTGTGCAGTTCTATAAATTATTTAGCATTAGTTTCTATGTAATTTCTTATGCCTAATTTGGTTTAAAAAAACATATTACTGATTTCAGCAGTACCGTTTTCAAATAATTACATCTCATGAATGGATTCTAAAATGCTGATGTTTCTAAAGATATACTTAGAAGAATAGTAGAGTATATCCAGTGGTACATTCTGCACTATTCAAGTCTTTCTGATTATATATACAGTATAACCAAGGAAAATGAAGGACACAAGGCCCGTTATACAGTATAATGACACCACATAGTCCTCCATATAGTATAATAGCCCCACATAGTCCTCCATACAGTATAATGGCCCCATATAGTGCTCCATACAGTAGAATATAATGGGCCCCGCATCTTGCTTCATATAGTATAGTGGCCTTACATAGTGCTATATACTGTATAATGGCAAAAGAGATAGTCATATAGTACTCCATACAGAATAATGGGCCCCACATAGTGCTCCATACAGTACAATGGCATCACATATTGCTCCATACAGTATAATGGCATCACTTAGCACTCCATGCAGTTTAATGGCCCCATATAGTACTTCATACAGTATAATGGGCCCCATGTAGTGCTCAATACAGTATAATGGGCCCCATATAGTGCTCCATACAGTATAATGGCCTCACATATTGCTACATAGAGTATAATGGGCCCCCATTGTGGTCCATAGAATAGAACCCCACATTAAAAAAAAATAAATCACCCCTGCCTGTCCCTTGCTGCTCCAGTCTCTTCATGGTGGCTCCAGATCCTCTGCACATCTCGGTACAGTGGGCACGTTGTAGTGACATCATCGGGATCACTGCGCTGAAACGGCAAACGCAGAGGGGGAATGATGGGAGAGGGAAGGTCTACGTTGGCATCTAGAATGTAGATATAGTTGAAAGTGCGATGCCAGGTGGGGGGACCCAGGCCAAATATACTCAAGGGACCTGCCTTGCATCATGAGCCAAATAACGTCACCCTGCGGGCCAGATTTTTACATATGTGCTCTAAGGATGGTTTCACATTTGCGTCTGTACACGCAGTGTTTGATCCGCATGCGTGTTGTGTACCTATCTTTAACACGGTGTATGCAGGGACATGCATTTGCATCAGTTCACATGCATCTGCGTACGCATGCGTCATTTCTTGGTGTGCGGCGGGGTCCAGCGAACGCAATATTCTGCAGTTTTTGAAGCGTCAAATATACGCAGTCATGTGCATGCGGATGAGTGCAAAAAAAATGTATTACTGTCTAAGGGACCGCATTGATACACAAGGACATGCGCATGGATGGATTCGATACGCATGAGGACTTCAGAGTGCGCATGTCCAGGAACTTATTACAGCACCTGGAAATATCAAACGCATGCGCATAAATAACGCAAACGCATGCAAAAACGCATACAAACGCGGCATTTTTTGGCATCATGTGTAAGATAATGTGGATAAAAAACACTGCGTAAACATGCGTTTGCATGCGTTTTTGCATGCGTTTGCATATGCAGATGATACGCTGCCTGCATATACACAAATGTGAACCTAGCCTAAGATAAGCTTAGATTCAACTGATTACATTCAACTGAATAATGAAATAACGCGCTGTGAGCTCATCTATCTATATACAGGGGACTTGGAACTCTTCATCTACATTGATAAACAGTTAAATTATAAATTTAAAATTGATGAACAATGCAGGGAACATAGATATCATTGAGAAAAAAATATATTTTTAAATAATAAATCATATTCCTACTAAGGAATTTCTTTCCCTCTTTGACCTTCAAGAACTACTATTATTAAAGGGAATCTGTCGGCAGGTTTTTGCCATCTTACCTGAGATGCAGCATAATGTAGGAAGAGAGACCCTTATTCCCAGAATAAATCACTTAGACAGACTGCAAAAGTATTCACCCCCTGGACATTTTTCATGTTTTGCTACCTCACAACCTGGAATTTCACTTATTTTTTTGAGGGTTTGCATGAGTTCATGTAAAGAACATGTCTACAACTTTGAACATTTGGTTTTCTTTTTTATTGTGAAGCAAACAACAAATAGAACAAAACTATTGGAAACGTCAGTGTGCATAACTGTTCACCCTCTAAAGTCAGTACTTTGTAGAGCCATAGTGTTGTTTGGTTAGTGATGCCTCTTGTTAATGGTGTTGCAGCCTCTGTGGCCTTTCAGAAAAGGTAAAGTGTATATACTGACAGACCATGTGACACTTAGATTACACACAGGTGGACGTCCTGTCACTAAACATGTGACTTATGAAGGTACAAAAATTTTTTAGGGGCTTCATAGCAAAACAGGTGAATACATATGCACATGCCAATTTTTAGCTATTTGATTTAACTTTAACTTATGCCTATATTTTTCTCTCTTTACTTCACCAACTTAGACTGTTTAGTGGTGATGCATCTCACACAAATCGGATTACAAAAATATTTAAACACAAGCTGTAATGTGACAAAATGGGTAAAAAGCCAAAAAGGCGAATACTTTCGCAAACCACTGTTTTCTGGGGGCTGCGGTTCTGTAACAATCAGAGTTCTTAGATTTAGCAATGAAGTAGAGCTGAGAAAACTGCCACTGCCAACACCAGGCTCTGTATGTACATTGTCTACAGACAGTGAGCTGCTTATCACAGAAGAGGGTGGAGTCAGACTAGCATGCATGCACTGCTGTAGCTCATGCAGTCCAGACAATGATAATCACCAGGTGATAAAACCTTCACTGTAAGTAAACAACAGCACACAGCCTGACATGTGACACACAGCTGAAATCTGTGTTTTAACTCCTACCTCATGCTGTCCTCAGATAACATAGCAAAAACCTGCTGACAGATTCCCTTTAAGAGGTTGGATGAAAAAGTAGATAAGTCAGGTATAACAGAAGCAACAAATTCTAAGGGCCCCGTCTCACATAGCGACACATCAGCGATCCCGACAACGATCAGAATCGCTGGTGTGTCACTACATGATCGCTGCTGACCTGCCAAACAGGTAGCTCAGGCAGCGATCAGGACAGTGACACTGCGGGTAACGTCGCCTAGTTACCTGCAGTGTACGTTGGATACCAGCGCCCTGATGCAGAGAGCTGGTAACCAAGGTACACGTCGGGTTTCCAGGCGCTGCGCGGTGCCTGGAAACCCAATGTGTACCTTGGTTACCAGCTCACCTGCAGCAGCGCGCTGGTATCCAAAGTACACATCGGGTTTCCAGGCACAGCCCCGCACCTGGAAACCCAATGTTTACCTTGGTTTCCAGGAGATCGCTGGTCTCCTGCCTGTCACACGCAGCGATGCGTGCCTGTCAGTGGGAGACCAGCGATCAAAAAAAAGTCCTGGCATTTCTGACACGACCAGCGATTCACAGCAGGGGCCTGATCGCTGGTACGTGTCAGACATAGCGAGATCGCTGTTTAGCAGCGATCTCGCTATGTGAGACGGGGCTCTAAGAACTGCTGAGCCAAAAATTATATCAATAATTACAGCCTAATAACTAGAGAGAGATATTAAAGTGAGTCATCCGTAAATTGCATTGCAAGCTAAATACATATCCTTATAGGTAACTTAGCTCCTAAAAAATCATATCTTTAGTTGATTTGAATTTTGTTTTTTCATCCCACCCCAAATAAAAATCAATATTTTTCTAATTTGCAAATTAGTGTGGCTTCTTTTTCCCAAAAATCTACTTTTGTTAATATGCAAATTAAGGTGCTTATTACACTCTTGGCTTGGCCAAGCGCCTCAGGCCACCGTAACACCCCTTGAATTTGATTCTGCCTCTCTCTCTTCTGATTGACAGCACTTGCATTGTCCAAGCGAGCTCTGTCTGTAATTGGAAGCACATTTATGCAAGTGAGCACTTGTACATGGTCATCTTTCCTGTCTCCACGTGTCACTTACTACACAGTGGAGTGACGTCAGGAGATCAGAAAGAAATTGGAGTAATCTGAATTGGAGGTATAACTTGACACTCCAATGTAACGTCTTGGACGTACTCCACCATCACCATGTGTCTCAGTCACCAGGGCCGGGTGAAACATATACGTCTGCGCTCCTTATAGTGACTCCTGTGATTAACATCATATTATAGGAAGTACAAAAGCTAATATGTTAGGTTAAAGGGATTGTCCACTACTTGAAACAACCCCTTCTCCATCCCTATGTTTCCCCCTTGTAAAATAATAACCCCTATACTCACTGGTGGTGGAGACTTTCCAGTGATGTCATCATTGGCTCTCCCAGGGATAGCGTGACATTATGTCACGTCATCCCTGTGGCCAATGAGCTCTGGCTTCACCCTCCTCGCCTGCGGACAAATCACAAACATCTAGAAGAAGTGAGAGTTGCGGGTAGTGGACAACACCTCAAATATAGCTGTTAGTGATAAGCAACTAACACAAATCAGTTTTCCTAATATTTCAGGAAAAATGTAGAGAAATATTTAGGAAAATAAAGATCGTCTGGGATCAAACCACTAACACAACATGTAATTTAATTTTCATAATTTCAGCGTATGTAAATATGACTTGTGTAGACCATTAACCTCACCATTACATAATGTTTTCATTAAAGAACGGATCTTTAAATATGATCACATAATATATGGAAATTAGGATGAGAGTCTAGCAATTAATTAAATGTAATTAACTTTGTTTTTGCTGAAATTTACATTGCCGCTATCAACGCCATGGAGAAGAAGTGGAAAATCACCGGAGATGAATGTGGCAGACAGGTTGTCTGTGCGCGGCCATGGAGGTGGGAGATGTACTGTAATTTGTAAGTAAATGTTAAGCCAAGTGGGAATCATTGTTTATTCTTACGAGTCTCCGGCCGTCTTATTATACAGAACACTGTGCAGCCGGCACTCTCCATCATCAATCACCCTGCACATTCACACCAAAATCAAGAATCCCACCTTCTATTCCTGGGAAAGGGCATTGTAGACTGTGTTCCAAATTATTATGCAAAAATTGTTTAGGAGTGATAAGGTAAGAATTTTTTTGTTTGTCAGTTAAACTCATTGATGGTGATGTGTGTCGGCTCTTTATATCACTGAAAGCAATTGCAGACACCTGTGCTAATTAGTTTGGCAAGTGTGTCCAATGAAAGGCAAGACTACTTAAGAAGGCTGTCCCACATTATTAAGCAGCGTACATTTTCTGCCAAAATGGGAAAGAAAAAGGATGTGTCGGCTGCTGAGAAGCAACAAATTGTGGAGTGTTTAGGTCAAGGCATGACTACAATCAACACTGCCAAGACACTTCATCGTGATCATCGCACAATCAAGAAGTATGTAGCTGATTCACAGTACACACGTGTGCGTGCTGATAAGGGAAAATTGAGGACTCTTTCCTACAGGCAATTACGTCAGGTTAAAAGAGCAGCGGCAAAAAAGCCTTGTCATAGCAGCAGACAAGTTTTTGAAGCTGCTGGTGCCTCCAACGTCCCCCGAACAACAAGATGCAGGGTCCTTCAGAGGTTTGCAGCTGTGCGTAACCAATCCTGTCGACCTCCTCTATCCACTGCACTCAAGCAGAAACGGCTCCAGTGGGCCAAACAATACATGAAGACTGACTTCAAAACTGTTTTGTTCACCGATGAGTGCCGTGCAATGCTCGATGGTCCAGATGGATGGAGTGGAGGATGGCTGGTTGATGGACACCCCATGCAAACATGGCTACGGTGCTAACAAGGAGGAGGTTGAGTAATGTTTTGGGCTGGAATCATGGATGTCGGCCCCTTTAGGATCCCTGAAGGGGTAAAGATGAACTCCATAGTGTATGTTGAGTTTCTCAAACAGCACTTCCTGCCATGGTTCAAGAAGAACCGTGCATTCCGCAGCAAGATCATTTTCATGCATGATAATGCACTGTCTCATGCTGCACATAACACATCTGCATCTCTGGCTGCTATGGGCATAAAAGGGGACAAACTTATGGTGTGGCCCCCATGCTCCCCTGACCTCAACCCCATTGAGAGCCTCTGGAGCATCATCAAAAGGAGTATCTATGATGGCGGGAGGCAGTTCACATCTAATCAACAGCTCTGGGAGGATATTCTGTCCTCATGCAAAACAATTGAAGTAGAAACCATCCAAAACCTGACAAATTCAATGGCCGAGAGAGTTCAGAAGCTCCTTTCGAACAAGGGGTCCTATGTGCAAATGTAACATCACCTAGAATAAAGTTTTGAGTTGAAAACTGTTTGATTTCAGTTTGTAAGAACCTGCTAATGTTTATAATTTCAAAAATGACCATTTTTTTGTTCTTTATTAAAATGAAAAGGTTGAAAACTCTGCTGTGCATAATAATTTGGAACATGCATTTTGAGTGCAGTTTGAGTGTTTCATTTTTTAAAAAATATACTGTTATCATAGGCAGTTTGTACAAAAACCTTTCAATTGTACTCTAATAGTTATTTGACTGGAAAATTACACTGACTGTAATTCATATAGGTAATTTGGGAAAATCAGAGAAAATATTATTTGCATAATAATTTGGAACACAGTGTATTTTTGGAGTAGTGTTTTTATTTTTACAACTTCAGTGCAATCACTACTGAGTATTGGCTTCCAGAACTGTTTTAGAGCATATCCCCGAAAAGGCAGAAAATCCACTGATTGTGCACGAGATATTAGTAAATTTGCAGTTTCACTCCAATACAAGTGACCGTGAACATACAAGTAACCAATGCGAGGCCATGTACCCACAGCGGATATGCTTTTTTACAATGCATTTTTTCTGTTGATGTCCACATCAAAATATGTAATGACAATCTGCTCTGAATTTACTTTTTGATGAATTTTTTTAAATGACATTTTTAACCATTTTTGTTACTTTATTTGGAGCAGATGTGACACCGGGTTTTGATTGTTTTGATGAGGATATGTTTACATGTACCATTTTTTATGTAGTTTTTGAAAAATGCAGATTATTTATGACCATTAAACTACAGTGTAGATTACACAAGTTTTTGATGAATTTTGATTTTGAGGGTTTTTTTCAGCACTTTTTGGCGCTTACTAATTTCGATGTCAATCAGTACAAATCACAGTAACAATTTTGATAGAACTGATGTGTTGCATTTTTCAAGTGGGTAAAAAAAATGCAAGGAAAAGAAAAAAGGTACTGTGTGAATGAGATTTTAAAAATCTCATTTATTTTGCATTTACTGTAAAATGCTGCGTTTTTTCCGTATGAAAAAACAATCTTGAATAAAGCATCAAAACCACTAAGCGGACGATAAATCATAGCCTTTATGCCACGACAGTGGCGTAAAAGCATTGACAAGTCGCAACATATTTGCGGAACGCACAGTTGCGCAAAGATTTTGTGACTTTTAGCATTTTCACACCAGTTTGAATTAGCTGCACCAAAATGTGAAGAGCTCGGGAGTAGCCATGGAGGGACGGAACCTGGCTATGCCCATTGTCCGTTTCATCAAAACTGACGGCGTTTTGCACAGCAGAAATCGTACTAGTGGGCACTACACCAGTTTTGATGAATTGGCCCCTGTGTGTGAACAAACCCTAATGCATTTTTTATGCAAAAAAGCTACACTTAAAAAAGCAATTGTGATATTACATGCAGGAAAAAATCTTGGGGAAAAAATCCACAGAAAAATGCACAAAATCTGCAGCATCTGAAAATGCACAAGGGGCAAGATTACTCATGAAATCACATCCATTTTGCCTGAGCTGTTAAATTCAACAGAATTTCTGCACAACAAAAAGCAGTGTAAAAAAATGCAGCGTTTATACTACATGGGAACATGACCTTCCAGTCTTCTTTAGGCCAGTCTCACACGTCCAGATATTTCTGGTAACGGAGATATCCGTGTGTATACGTGGTACATCCGTGTGGCACACGTGTGGCAACCATGCATCAGGACCACATGGACGGCCGCCCGGGAAGAAGCGCTACAGTAAGCGCTGTTCACCTGCCTGTGGTGCTGAAGCTGCCTGTCATTCTTCTCTCCTGCTCTGCCGGCAACAGCGAGCAGGAGAGAATGAATGAAAAACAAACCGACGTAGGGTCCCCTTAGTTTTTGAACCAACCCGGCAAAACTATACAGGTGCGGGCTGCTATTCTTAGGCTGGTAAGGGGCCATGAATGTGGCCCCCCAAAGCCTAAAAAGAGCAGCCCGCAGCTGCCCAAAAAAGGCGCATTTATTAGGCGCGCCTATTCTGGAGCTTTGTCGGGTTCTTCCCACTTGCCCTGTAGCAGTGGCAATTGGGGTTAATAAGGAGTTAATGTCACCTTTCTATTGTAAGGTGACATTAAGCTAGGCTTAGTAATGAAGAGTGTTGTGAACGCTCTGGATCTGACTTCTGAGTTTGGGCTCCCATTGGTGGCTGGTGATTGTAATGAAGCTACTTTGGCTAACACAAGTCTATCAGCTGGGGGCGATGAGTGGCAATCAGGTGTTACTGACTGGGGAGATATAAGTGAGCAACCTTCCCATGATCCTTGCCAGTGATTTGTTTCTTCCTGGTCCTATTTGGAAGTCAGCTTGCTTCCTGCTTTGTCCTGCAACTTTCAGATAAGTTATTTGCTGTTTATTTCTGTGGCTTTTGTTTTTGTCTAGCTCAGTTTTCTGCCCTTCTGAAGTTAGTACAGCCAGGTTCCCCAGCGGAACTATTTATGTATTTTCAGTTCCCTGTTATTTCAGTATTTGCTAATTTGCTACCAGTTCACACCAGAGACAGTTTATGTATTTCCAGTTCCCTGTTATTTCAGTGTCTGCTGGTTTGCTACCAGTTCACCCAAGAGTTCTGATCTAGCTTGAGTAAGATCGTGTGGTCCCAGTATTTTTGTATATCAGACGTGTTGGAATTTTTCTTAGCGTTTTTGCTGGATTGCAGACAGTATTCTTTCCTGTCCTGTTCTAGACAGTTTGGGCCCCAGCATTTGCTTACTCTATTTTGTGCCTGTGTTTGTAATTCATCTTGTCTCACCGCCAATATATGTTTGGGGGCTATCTATTCCTTTGGGGCTCTATTCCGGGGCAGTTAGCCTTCCCCTTTCTCTCTTTAGGCTTAGTTAGCTCTCCGGCTGTGTCAAGGCGACTAGGGCACCGTAGGCACGTCCCACGGCTGCTTCTAGTTGTGCTGTCAGTTTAGGGGTCTGCAATCTGTTACCAACCTCTCTGCATATCTGGTTGCCTGGTCTATTTTTGCTGCTGTCCTCCTCGGCTACCAAATCATAACAGAAGAGGTGTCAATAAGACACCTCTTCATTACTAATCCTAGAGTTATTCAAGGGTTAAATAAACAGAAAACGTCATTTTCCAATGGTGCTGAGGTCACAGGACTTCACCTGTCAGCGAGCTCAGACTCAGTGACGTATTGGGGCCGCTTCTCTTTAACATATTTATTAATGACCTTGTAGGGGGCATACAGAGTAGTATTTCAATATTTGCAGATGACACTAAACTCTGCAGGGTAATAAATACAGAGGAGGATAATTTTATATTACAGGAGGATTTATGTAAACTAGAAGCTTGGGCTGATAAATGGCAAATGAGCTTTAATGGGGATAAATGTAAGGTCATGCACTTGGGTAGAACAAATAAGATGTATAATTATGTGCTTAATTGTAAAACACTGGGCAAAACTGTCACTGAAAAAGACTTGGGTGTATGGGTGGACGACAAACTCACATTTAGTGGCCAATGTCAGGCAGCTGCTGCCAAGGCAAATAAAATAATGGGATGCATTAGACGAGGCATAGATGCTCATGAGGAGAACATAATTTTACCTCTATACAAGTCACTGGTGCGACCACACTTAGAATACTGTGTGCAGTTCTGGTCTCCGGTGTATAAGAAAGACATAGCTGAACTGGAGCGGGTGCAGAGAAGAGCGACCAAGGTTATTAGAGAACTGGGGGGTCTGCAATACCAAGACAGGTTATTACACTTGGGGTTATTTAGTTTGGAAAAACGAAGGCTTAGGGGTGATCTTATTACAATGTACAAATATATGAGGGGACAGTACAAAGACCTTTCTAATGATCTTTTTACTCTTAGACCTGTGACGGGGACGAGGGGGCATCCTCTACGTCTGGAGGAAAGAAGGTTTAGCCATAATCACAGATGCAGATTCTTTACTGTAAGAGCAGTGAGACTATGGAACTCTCTGCCGTCTAATGTTGTAATGAGTGATTCCTTACTAAAATTTAAGAAGGGACTGGATGCCTTACTTGAAAAGTATAATATTACAGGCTATATTCACTAGTTTCCTAGATATAGCGTTGATCCAGGGAGCTAGTCTGATTGCCGTATGTGGAGTCGGGAAGGAATTTTTTTCCCCAATGTGAAGCTTACTGTTTGCCACTTGGTTTTTTTTTGCCTTCCTCTGGATCAACATGTTAGGGCAGGTTAGGATAGGATATGGGTTGAACTAGATGGACTTAAAGTCTTCCTTCAACCTTAATAACTATGTTACCAGTTGTCACTGAGCCTGTGCGCTGCTTCCATTCATTCCCCAGTAGTTTACAGTCGGAGCGGCTGCATTAGCAGCGCTCCGGCTGTAAACTGATTAACGCCCCGAGATGGATTACGCCGTGGGACTTGACAGGTATGGGTATATTGTTGCTTTTTTATTTTGTTTTTTTTTCAAGGAGAGCAATGGCTTTGATATGGGATTAGGGGTATAATAAAGATTTTAAAACTGTGTAGTGTATTATTTAATTAAAATACTTTCTTCTTTTTGTGAGTGTTTATTGAACTCTTGAATAACTCTAGGATTAGTAATGTAGAGGTGTCTTATTGACACCTCTTCATTACTAAGTCAGGCTTAATGTCACCTTACAATAGAAAGGTGACATTAACCCCTTATTAACTCCACTTCCCACCACTACAGAGCAAGTGGGAAGAACCCGACAAAGCTCCAGAATAGGCGCATCTAATAGATGCACCTTTTCTGGGCAGCTGCGGGCTGCTGTTTTTAGGCTGGGGGGGCCCATATTCATGGCCCCTTACCAGCCTGAGAATAGCAGCCCGCACCTGTACAGTTTTGCCAGGTTGGTGCAAAACTAAGGGGGACCCCACATCAGGCTTTCTTTCATTCATTCTCTCCTGCTCACTGTTGCCGACACAGCAGGAGAGAATAATAACAGCCGGCTTCAGCACCACAGGCAGGTGAACTGAGCTTACTGTAGCGCTTCTTCCCCGGCAGCTGTCCATGTACACAGAAGACAGTGAGTACTGTTCTCCGTGTGCCGTGTGCAGCACGTTTTGCGGACCGTGCGCTCCCAGAAACACTAACATGTCAGCGTGTTTTGCACACGGACACATGGTCCGTGAAAACACGCTGACATGTGCATAGACCCATTCATTTTAATGGGTCTATGTGTGTCAGTGTCTCCGGTACGTGAGAAAACTGTCACTACACGTATCGGAGCCACTGACGTGTGAAACCAGCCTTAGGGCGTGCACTTTCACCCCTGCTGAATTCTTGTAAACATGTACATATGATAAAAAAGACTATTCAGAAACAGGGCTGCAAACACATGAGCTTCTAAGATGGCTGATAGACAGTGAATGAGAAAGAAGGAAGGGGTTACTGACATCAGAGCTAGACAGTGAGAGAGGAAGGACAAACTTCTAAAGAGGGCAAACATTATTGAATAGCAACAAAACAGTACAATATAACAAAACAATGATACTAAAATACTGTCTGTATGATTCCCAAATCATGGGACATGACAGTGAATGCGTAGAGGATCATTAGGTACCAGTCTGATTGATGGCACAAGTGCAAGGTCTAACTGGCTCTTTGACATTATAGTGCAGTGTTTCTCAACTCCAGTCCTCGGGACCCACCAACAGGTCATGTTTTCAGGATTTTCTTAGTATTGCAAAGGTGATGGAATTAATGCTTGCGCAGGTGATAAAATTATCACCTGTGCAATACTAAGGAAATCCTGAAAACATGACCTGTTGGTGGGTCCTGAGGACTGGAGTTGAGAAACACTGTTATAGTGTCATTCAGAGGGTGGGGAGTCACTGACAGGCATAGATGGCGCGGAGCAGCCAGCTTGGTCTGGAGATATCCACTGAAATGCTTAATTTGATACCCTACGAAATAATTTCAAACAGTTTTTACAATGTTTGCAGCAGGGATTGCAGGGAAGTGAAAAACAAGGTTAATAACGTGGTGGCAAAGGTTTACATACAGAACACGTGATGACAGGTTCCCTTGAAGTATGAACATTACATATTAGATATTAAATAATTCATCCTTACAAGCAAAGTCTGACCCTCTGCCCTCGGACTGGGGCAGTCGAAATGTTTTTCCAAGTGTGAAAAGAAATTGGCTGTTGTTGACTTTCTTGTACGCATGAACTTTTAAATATCCAAGATGGAACGATTTTACTTATTTATTAGATAAATACAGAAGTTGACATTGCGCTGATGTGTTCATTTTTACATTATTTTTTTTCCCATTTTCACTGGATATTTTCCCATCAGCCACGGATTAATTGGCTATACTGGACAGCGGGAAAACTATAAGGCTATGTTCACACATTGCGTTTTTTTCCACAGTCAAAAACCTGCTCTCTTGGCAGCAAAGAAGCTGCTTACAAAAAGCAGGTTTTGCTGAATTTATGCTGCATTTTTGTTGTTTCTTGTGCATGTTGATAAAGTTTAGTGGCTCCAAAAAAGCATAATTTACCATATTTTTCAGATTATAAGATGCACCGGCCACATGACACACTTAGGTTTTTGAGGAGGAAATTAGGATATAAAAATTGAAGCAAAAAATGTGGTAAATTCTTAATATCCCCTATCCTGGTAAATATGGCCCCCTCATCCCCATCCTGATACACATGGTCCCCTCATCCCTGGTATGCATGGCCCCCCTCATCCCTATCCTGGTATGCATGGTCCCCTCATCCCTGGTATGAATACCCCCTCATCCGTATCCTGGTGTGCATGGCCACCTCATCCCTAACCTGGTATGAATGGTCCCCCTCAACCCTATCCTTGCAGGAATGATCGCCCTCATCCCTATCCAAGGATGCATGGCCCATCCCTATCCTGGTATGCAGTGCCCCCATCCTTATCCTGGTATGCAGGGCCCCCATCTCATCCTAGTATGCATGGCCCCATCCTTATCCTGGTATGCAGGGCCCCCATCTCATCCTACTATGCATAGCCCCATCCCTATCGTGGTATGCAGGGCCCCCATCTCATCCTAGTATGCATGGCCCCATCCCTATCCTGGTATGCAGGGCCCCCATCTCATCCTAGTATGCATGGCCACATCCCTATCCTGGTATGCAGGGCCCCAATCTCGTCCTAGTATGCATGGCCCCATCCCTATCCTTGTATGCAGGGCCCCCAGCTCATCCTAGTATGCAGGGCCCCCATCTCATCCTAGTATGCATAGCCCCATCCCTATCGTGGTATGCAGGGCCCCCATCTCATCCTAGTATGCATGGCCCCATCCCTATCCTTGTATTCATGGCCCCCATCTCATCCTAGCATGCATGGCCCCATCCCTATCCTGGTATGCAGGGCCCTCATCTCATCCTAGTATGCATGGCCCCATCCCTATGCTTGTATGCAGGGCCCCCATCACATCCTAGTATGCATGGCCCCCATCCTTATCCTGGTATGTAGGGCCCCCATATCATCCTAGTATGCATGGCCCATCCCTGTTCTGTTATGATTGTCCCCCATCCCGGTCCTGGTATGCATGGCCTCCATCAGGACAGTTTAAAAAAAAAATATTAGTTATCTTCCCGGCACTCCCTCGCAGCATCTTGTTCCGATACCAGCAGCTACTTTATGCTTGTAAGCAGTGAATGACAGGGCCGTCATGCACAGCTCACAAGCAGAGCGCAGCTGCCGGAATACTCTACACGCCGGGATTGTGTGCACAGAGAGCAGTGAGTATTCATTGCTCTTCAGTAGCGAGTACAGTGTCAGCCGGAGCCTTCCTGCTGCTGCCATGAGGTCACGTGTGCTGCCAATTAAGAGAAATAAATATTCACCTCTCTGGGTGTGGAATGCAGTAAATATTCATTTCTCTTTAGCAGTGGGCACAAGCTTTAGCCGCAGCCGCTGGCTCCAGCCTCCTGTGACCCGCTGCTCCACCCATGCCATTCTCCCACCTCACAGACAGAGCCGGTACATTCGGACAGTAAAGGGTATGCCACACTAAACAACATCGCTAACGGGATCGCTAAAAAACGTCACTATTTAGCGATCCCGTTAGCGATGTTGTTGTGTGCGGCATCTGTCAGCGACGAGCTCCCTGCTGAGATCCTGCTGTGATCTCGCTCGTTGCTGGAATCGTTCCGGACCCTATTTTATCGTCGGCGCTCCCGCTGGGTAAGTATTATCGCTGAGTGTGGCACCTTTTCTTAGCGATTTAGCGGTACTTTTGTACCGCTAAAGTCGTTAAGGAGATCGCTAACCGCGATAGCGTCCTTAACTATATCGCTAAGTTAAGCCGCACTCAGCGATATATAAACAATCCTGCTAGCGATCGCATTAGTATGCGTCGTTATCGTTATCGCTAGCGGGATTGTTTAGTGTGGCAGTACCTTAAGACGCACCCCCCATTTTCCACCACATTTTTGGAGGAAAAAAAGTGCATCTTATAATCAGAAAAATACGTAACTTCCTTAGGATTTTGCACCAAAAATTAAGCAAAAACCGATACCTGCGCATCTTATAGCAGCCAAAACAGCTCACAGGTTCCCTTTAATGTTTAATATGTGATTAATAAAATTATAACATTTTATTGAACATTTGAGCTGTGTCACATTTATAGGTTTAGATATATTTCAGTGGAGACACAACACACATTTACTTCTTTATTTGGGTTAAAGGTAATAATATAACTGGATATTACAAAGACGCAAGGGGAACAAAATTTTGCTATTTTGCTATTTTGCCCTAGCCAAAAGCAAATGATGTCTTCATAGACACGTGCTAATATTAATTATTAAAGGGGCAGTATCCCATTAAATAGAAAGCCACAATAGCACCATTCTCTGGTATTGCATACCCCTTTACGTCATGCCATAGAATAATAGGCTCAAAACAATACATTACAGCCACCCACATACTAGTCCAGAATGCTCTTTCTGGAATAATGACGATGGCATCTGTTACCATTTCATTGGTACAAGCATCTTCCAAGCAGTGAATAATCATAGTGACTCCTGTTCCAGCCGCGTTATACAGAAGATGTAATCACACTGTAGAGCTGCAATAGATAAAATGCAGGACATACTAACAAGTTGCGGGTTCCTGATCTGTCTGCTCCTTCTCCATGCTGTCTGATCAATCAGCAGAGCCCAGAGCTGCTTCTCCTCATTGTTTATTAACACCTATGTCCTGACTGTTTGCAGAAAGTGAAGATGTTATCCGGGGGAGGCAGCGCAGCGCCATCGCTCTCCGCAAACGCCTGTCAGGTGTACAGTATCGCGCTTTTTGTAACAACACAGCAATAGTTTAGGTGATAATTCCTGTGAAAAAAAAGAGCGTTTCTGCCAAGCTGTGCAATCAATTTACTGGAGCAGCACAAACCTTTAGCAAATTATTTCTAAAGCTGCGAGAAGTTTCTCGATTTTCTGTCGGCTTCTTTTCTTCACTATTAACTACTGTAATTAAGTGCCTTAAGCTTTAGTCTATGAGTGTCCTGGTATCAGCTCGTACTTTCTTATGCAGGGTTGTTATTTATAGTCGCCTAATCAGGGTGTCTACTACAATATTATATTTTATAAATGGGCTCACAGGGGTCCTAAAAAATAAAATAAAGACCAACAGATTCTTACCTAGGGTTCCTCCATAAGAGATCGTTCACACAGTAGTGTCTCCAGTATGTGTGGTGACAGTTTTCACACGTATCGGAGACACTAACACAGGTAGACACATTCAAGTGGGTCTGCGCACATGTCAGTGTGTTTACTTGGACCATGTGTCTGTGGGCAAAACACACTGACATGTCCGTTTTTTACCAGGAGCATGGGTGGCAAAACATCACACATACGTGCATACTGATGTCACACGGATGTCATCTGTGTGTCATCAGTGTGACACATACAGGCACCTGGGAATCAGTGGTACTGTTCGCACTGTTCCCAGGTACCGGGTGCTGAAGACAGCTCTCATCATTCTAACCTGCTCTCGCTGTGATCAGTGCAAGCATTGGACAATTTTAAGAGTTACATTCAAGTGTAAAATTAAGAATAAAATAAAAAATCGCATTTTAGTCACCTTAATACATAACCCCCAGAAGGCATTACACCCTGTCAACAAAAACATTGAAAACAACAATATCACTCGCCTGTCCAAAGTTGAAATGTTACCTCCGGTCAAAGGCATCGGATGATGGGTTTACTACTCCCATCAGCCAATGCCTGCTGTCGTTGATAACAGCGAGAGCAGGCGCGGGCTGATGGGAGTATTCATCAGTCGGTGCCTGCACTATAAATAAATAATTTATTTTAAAAAATTACGTGGGCTCCCCTGCATTTTTGATAACCAGCTAGGAAAAACTGACAGCTGTGGGCTGCAACCCTCAGCTGTCAGCTTTAGCAAGGCTGGTTATCAAGACTATAGGTGTCCCCATGATGATTTTTTTTAAAGTATTTAAATAAATAATTTAAAAAGTGTTATGGGGTCCCCCCCTTTTTGACTACCGGCCAAGCTAAATAAGACAGCTAGGGGCTGGTATTCTCAGGCTGGTAACTGACCATGGATAGTGGTCCCACCAGCCTAAAAATATCAGCCCACAACTGCCACAGAAAAGACACATGTATTAGACGCCTCTTTCCACTTGCCCTGTGGCGGTGGCAAGTGGGCTCCATATTTGTGGGGTTGATGTCACCTTTGCTTTAGCTTGGCTGGTTGTCAAAAATGGGGGGAAACCAAGCCATTTTTTTAAAATAATTTATTTTAATAATTTTAGAAAACAGCGAGGGACCCCTCTATTATTGATAACTAACCATGATAAAGCTGACAGCTTAAGGTTGCAGCCCGCAGCTGTCAGTTTTGCCTGGCTGGTTATCAAAAACACAGGGAACATTTTATTTATTTATTTACAGCTCAGGCATCGGCTGATGATTACACCCATCAGTCACTGCCTGATATCGCTATTATCAGTTGATTACAACTTTCAACATTGTCCCCTGCTCATGATGATCGCACATTAGCCGGGGACAATGATGTAAGCTGTCTTCAGCACCTGGCGCCGGTCAACAGTGTGAACAGTACCGCTGATTCTCAAGCACCGGTATGTGTGATACTAATGCGGCACATGGTTGCCACACGTATTAAACACACGAACACGGATATCTTACTAAGGGACACAGATTTAGTGAGCCCTAGGCCTGCACCTAAATACTTTGGCCCACGTTAGATAACTTGTTGAGACCTACCTTGGCACTTAGCTACTAGTCACTAGACCTGCCACCCCCCTTGCCTTCCTGCTACATTTCTTGATGGAACACTTTGGAAAGTTCAGATTATCATGACTTCTGTAAATCTCTTGTATTTCAGATACTGCATACTTTTGAAGCTGCAGGATAATAAAACTTCAGGGAAATACAGTGTGTGGCTGATTTTGTGCAGTCAATCAACAGACAGGTTATTTTATAGCAGCTCGTCATCAGCTCCAGAGAAATCTCTATATACACATGGATTCACCAAGAAATGATGGGATATCTCTGATCTGAAGCCTATAGAATGTTAATGTAGTTCTGGACTACAGGGGAATATTCACACTTGGCAGATTTATTGCAGAAATGTATATGACTGAAAATCACTTGAATCACTGCTCACCTGAATGGGTTTGTTTTGGTGGCAAGCAAACATGTTTCCGCAAGACTGAATCAGACATACAGAAAATTTGCAGAACTCTTTGCAGCAAATCAGCCAGATATGAATTTACATTAATACTGGCTATAACAGATAAGTAATGCCATGTATTCACTAATTTGACAGTTAAAGGGGTTATATATAAATAAAATGGTTGCAAAATATAAAAAATTATTTTTTGGGGGAATGTAAAAAGGCTTGTATAAGAGGTTTTTGGTATCGGGATGTTGTAAATTCAGTTGCATACCATTTTTTTGGGGCAAAAATAGGTAACTTTTTGTAAATTTAAGCTGCTTTTGACACTTTTAATAACTACATAGCAAATAAATGTCCATGGTTAGCTATACAGTTGAGGTTCAAAGTTCATGTAAAATACGGTCGTGTAAAATAACATAAGATATGGGGTTAATCTGCAAGTTAAAAGCAATATGACACTATGACACCATTCAGCGCCTGCACTGAGAGCCCCGCTGCCAGGAGTAAATTAACTTTATTCCCCTGGCAGCTTTGCTCTTTCAGTGACCGCTCAGTGTATAGAGAGTGGTGACTGTAACCACACCCCGGCAATTACTGACAGCCGGCCCTAATGCTGACCTGCTTTCAGTAAGTGCCGGGGGCGCAGGTACAGCCGTTGCTCCCTATACACTGAGTGGTGACTGAAAGAGCGAGGCTGCCAGGGGGAATAACATTCATTTCATTCCGGCAGAAGGGCTGTCAGTGCATGCGCCTCACGGTGTCAGAACGCTATAAACCTGTAGATTAACCCCAAATTTACCAGTTAATAGTGTTATTTTATGCAACAGGTTCCCTTTAAGACAGACTTGTGACTTTTTTAAAAAGTCACACAAAAAGTTGCAAACTTACTTCACTAGAATGAAATTATGCAGTCTCTGCAGGGGATAATTCACTATAATTATAAAATAAGGTATTGAAAATTAAACGTGAACTTGCACAATCTATAAATTTGTATATATTATGTACAATGTAAAGATTCACACTCTCAAGTAGACATTAGGTAGCATTCACACAAGCAATGCAGTTTGGTCCAAACATGTGCAGTTTTATTGCTTTCCGAAAACTCGAAGGGATTCAAAACCAAAACAACCTCTTCTTTGCACAAAGGTATAACAGCAAATACAGTTAATTCAGCAGGCACATATATGTCAGTGCGGGCTCATCCGAACAGATTACAGTCCTTTCTCCTGGAGTAAACTTTATAAACAAATAGAGGTACTGCCCTGACAGTCTCGGTATCCACTTCAGTCTAAGTCACAGCAGCTTCCAGCACCAATCTGAGTGTTCAACTTTGTGCACAGTTCACATTGAACAGGCTGCAGCTTCCACACACAGACTGCTCAGCTTTCCTAGCTGACCCATGCAGTCTCAATTCAGTGAGAGATCTTGCCTTGTCTGTCTCCCAGCTAAAGTTCACATTCTGGCTGGTCACTCACCATCTTCAACACACTTAACTCTGCTTAACATCCAGAAGACTGACAGAAGGTAAACCCATTTACTGGTTCTTAGTCAAAGCTAGTCAGGTGAATCTATTCAAGACCTGCAGTGCTAGGATTTAACCCAGTCCTACCTTGCTTTGCTACAATAGATAGGAATTTAATAGATTTATTACATCTTTAGCTCTTTAAATAGTACTGATATTTCAACAAAGTTTACATAAAGCTAAAGCACAAGCAAATATAAGAAACTAAATTTGAATATATCTTATCAGAGAAATCTTCTTCCCCTCCCCCTGCTCGCTGATCTCACCATCTACTCTAAGAAAAGCAATGCAAATCCATCTTGGTCAAAGCAAAACTGACTATCAGCACAGTGAGATTTCAGATTAAACCACCTAATATGCTCTATGGAAAAGGGAGGAGGAGGAGTTTGGAGCAGAGGGGTGTGTAAAACACTCACATGCAAATTGCCTTTTCAGAGAGGAAGAGGATTTGAACTCTAGTTCCATCTATTGGAAGTAGCAATCCTAAAAGGCAATATCGCCCCTTTAGTGAGCCTTGCTGCATGACTTAGGATAAATGTCAAACCATAATCTCGATTTTCAGACACGTTTTTCAGGATTTAAACCCTCCTCAGTACAAAGCAAAACATCTGATTTGGCTGTATGTGAGGCTTCTGACTGAAGTCTTAGAGGTAATGTCTCTCATTGTGTAAAGTAACATGCCTGATATGCCATTGTAAGGAGACTTATAGGCAATGCTATGCTCCTCTGGGAAACTAAATATGCCTCTTCAGAGAGGAAGAAAACTTGAACTCTAGTGCCAACTATTGGAACTAGCAATCCTACAAGTCAATATCAACCTATAATGAGCCTTGTCACATGACTAAGGATAATAGCCAGAGGCCTGGAATGCAGCTTTGCACTGAGGAAGTGCAACACCCTGAAACATGTATCTACAAATCGAGATTCTGGTTTGGCTTTTATTCCAAGTCAAATGGGAAGTAGCATATTGCTACTTCCAATAGGTGGCACTATAGTTCAAGTTGTCTTCCTTTCTGAAGAAGTAATTTGCATACAGAATTTCCCACGTGACCATTGCATGGCCTATAAGTCTACTTACACTAGCATGTAATAACAGGTGTGACCAAGACTCATGGTAGAATACATACAATTTATATCAAATCACCATGTGTCTCAATGGATTAACGCCAATCATCATATCAACATATGACACCACTTCAAAAAAAGATGATATAAGGCCGATATTGTCAACAATTATCAATTTTATTTATGCAACATTAAAATACATATCTCAACAATACTGGGAGTAGGAATACACACAGATACATGGTCATATAAAGATGACGCAATCATCAAGGTTCATGCATACTAGCGCTAAATAGTGTAAGCCCAAAACGAATATATACATATATATATAGGGCAGTCACATGTGGCAATTAATCACTGGGGATAAAAAGAATATATGTGCTTTAATACAGGCTATAATGCCATCATATAGTCCCCATTAACGTGCACCCATATTACATGACAATTGTCACTGCTGCACATGCACTATTGACTGTCCACAATGACCTCCCTGCACAATTACCACACAGATTACAATAAATGATGCCCAATATGGAGCTGCATAATTACCTCTGTGTGGCCTGCAGAGCGCTACAATATGCACCTCACCCAGATGAGCGTGTCCGCCCCGACGCGCGATTCGGACCTCTCCTTTCTCAAGGGGCCTTGGCCAATGGCTTGGCCAATGGACAGGAGTCCTGTGAATTGATTCTGCCATATTTATTCAGGTCCCATTCAGACACTATTTATTTATTTATTTTAATTTTTAAATTAGTGAAAAAAAATGCTTTTTTCAGTGTGCTGGATATATGTTTGCTTCGTGTCTTGGTTTTTACAATCTGTTTGTCATTCATTTTCTGATTTTTTCTCTTATCGGTGAAAAACTTTGATCCACAAATCGGATTAAAATCGAACATGGTCCACAAATAAAAAACAGCCATGTGAACAGACTCACGACCCCGGGAATCAGCCCACTCAGTGCCTCATTTACAAAAAAATTGAGTTGATTTTCTCCAATAAGTAAAATCTCTTTGTGGCCAGGAATCTATGTGTAAACTTATCTTTTATTTCCCTTATCGCATTGTAACCCCAAAAATCCCTGAAAGGTTCCCTTTAAGAATCTCATGTTTGTAAAAAAAAACAATTAATAGGAGAAAACATAAAATACCACTCTCACGTTTTACAGATTTTCAGTCTCCAGAATATGTACAATTGTGTTCCACATGCCCTGGGTGGAAAAGACATCAAACTTTCTAAAGTCATCTATTATTAACAGGAAAGTATTAGTCTTCCACCTTCTCTTCAGAACACCTGGGGTGAGAATCTATAAACTGTAAATTGGCAGCAAAGTTTGTGACTCAGACTCACCTGCCAATGTGTCCAGAAAGTTAACTTAATTTTATATATAGGCTTAGCTGAAATATAAGCACAATCAATAGAGCTTAGAGCAAGCGGCGGCATTACATCGCCCTGCAGCCGCTTACGCCTGGTGGAAAATGGAATATAATTTAGCGTAAATTGACTTCATGGAAATACAGAACTCTTTAGTAGCGACTTTGCAAATGTTTATTTTTTTCATATTGTCATATCAGCAATTTGCTATTACATGGGAAAATGCGAAAAACATATGTGATGTGCAGAAAGGAAAGAAAGAAAAAATGTACCACGGACCATGATTACTCACAATGCTGCAGCTACTAAAAGCAGAGGTACCTTAACAAAGGGAACGCAAGATTCAAGAGATAGCGAAATGGCAAATTTTAAAATGATAAACTGAATAATTCGAAAAAGAATCACATTTTACTAACATAACATATTTATAGGGGGTCATGCAGAAAGGCAGAGGTAGTAGGAGCATGTTCAGACACAAATGGGACAGTTCTATATCACTTTCAAATGCTAGTCTCATCCGCTAGTCTCTTGCAGTCCAACAAGTGGATGCATGTAGTGCGTGCAGAGATGCCAAAAATTATTTTTCAAAATCACCTTTAAACAGCGGTTATGTCTGCAGGACTCTAGAGGTTCAATGTGGTCCAAAAAAGGGGTAACTCTAGGGGTAGCCACAATAAGGATCAGTATCTGAGCAGGCCCAATGGCCACTTTATCACATAAGGAAATGTCATGTCATGTGACATCACTGTGATCCTTTGCTATAATTTGAGACCTTACTGTTTATCGATGTGACATCACTTCCTTATGACCTCACAGTAATGATCATTCGTGCACTCTGACATCACTCAGTTATTCCTGTCTGCACCATCTCTGAACTGCGTCATCACTCTGGCTATCGATCATCATCTATTATTTCACTTGGACCATTAATCTCAAAGAAAGAAAAAACCCGACGTCTCTGGTAAAATTTTGGCAGCTTTATGACATTTCCATTAAAATCAGGTCACAAAGAGAAAAGTGTTCTAGTGTTGACGCGTTTCGACTTTAGATATCTTAGTCAATTAAGTCTGGTAAAGTCGAAACGCGTCAACACCAGAACACTGTCCTCTTAGTGACCTGATTTTAATGGAAATGTCCTAAAGCTGCCAAGATTTTATTGAAGATGCCAGTATGTTTTTCTGTTAGATTGGACTCATTTGCCCAGACCAAGGGGCTTACTGCATCTCCGAAACATATGTGATGGTGGATTCCTACAACGATGAACTCATCTAGTTTTCTGCTCATTAATCTCAATGATTAGATATTATCCTTATATATGAATCTCTAAATGGCGACCTCATTATATTTTATCTGGTCTTGTGCATCTTCCAGGTTCTATAATATAATCAGAATAAATATTTCTTTGCAGTGTACACTTGTTATAGATGCAAGTGTGAACTGGTGCCTAAGATGATCCAACAATTCCACCACTAGGCGTCAGCGCCTAGGAACTTTGTGGTCCATTCTGTGTCACAACCTGGGCTCACGAGGATCCATGGGTACCCTGGTTGGCCACTCCAACTCTGCCCTTAGCGCCCAATTATTGCAGTCTGCCATTGGACCATGACCTTACATGTACCTGCTGATGATCTACAGAAATTTTACAATATTATTTTTCATTTTATTTAATTTACTATGTGTTTTATTTAATTGCTTTAACATTAACTCATAGTAAATAAGAAATAATGATGGTTTAATAAGAGAACCCTGTGCAGGAACCTCTCCATAGCTACATGTGCAGAATGCCATTTTACCTTGTTTGAGGGTGCCGGTATGTAATTACGGGCAGAGGATGTTACATGCCAGTAGGATGGTATTCTGGTGATATCCACTCTCGACACTGTAATGTTTTTATTTCTTCTAATGAGTGATAAATATCAGAGTTCACCGTTTTTCATCTCTATATGTCTCCAAAGGATGGCTAATCTCTAGTCTCGCTGGTCACCTTTTCCTAGTCAAGTCTTGATTAATGAGACTAATATATGAGGTTTCTCTTTGAGGAAGCATAAAATAACATTTTCTAGGGATGCATATTTTAATGACTGGAAGAATATGAGGGTGTTTGATGGTATGTAATAATAATACAATTCCCGTGGCTATTATTATTACTGTAACACACTCACTCAGATATGACTTCCAAGAAGATTTGACGTAAAAAAAACATAGTGAACGGTCTACAGCCTGAAATAGCAATATAATAAAGAGGAAATCATATGGAAATGGCTAAAATGCAGTGCTGTATGCAGCCATAATAATCTTTCTATGACTTAAAATCTATTAAATATATCATTTTGTTTTTCAAACATCTCACATCCTGCTGAATGTTATCTGTATAGAGACACTACTGTCCCTGTCCCTTAAGTCCATTTTCCCCACAAAATGTTTATATGTCATATCAACTATTATATTCCTGAAATTGTCTAGTCCCTGTTCCCAGCAGACAAGTGGCCACAAATACACGATCATTCTCCATGAATGTGATTAAGTAGGATGGAAATCAATGTTCCCTCAAAGTATTTGTAGCAGTGAGGAGCCGGTAGATTATTCTGCTTTGAATAAATAATGCCATATAATAGCGCTAAAAAAAAACCCCAGATAAAAAGCGCCATGTAGCATCCAGGTATAAAGTTTTAAGACATGCGCTCACATCTTTAATAGGCAGATTCCACTTGAAACCCAGATCGTAAATACAGAACATTAAACCTGAGTAAACCTATATACAGTGTATATAGTCTACACACGCCTGTTAAAATGCCATATTTTTGTCATGTACGAAAATCATACCAAGAAGAATCATTTTACAATTGTTTACACCCTGAAATTTAACTCAGAATCTGTGCAAATCCATTGAGAAACCAACTGAAATCATCTTGATGGGAGAAATAAAAATGAAAAAGCTGAAAAATCTGGTTTTATAAGTGTGAACACCCTCTTATAATTGGGGATATGGTTTTGTTCAGAATTGGCCAAGCACATACTGTATAAAGTCAGTCAGTACACATCAGACATCTTTTATAGTGATTTTGATTAGCTCCATATAAAGTTCAACAGTTTTGGTAGGATTTTCCTGACATTTTCTTAGTTGCATTTTACAGCAAAAGTTGTGGTCTATAAACAGCTTACAACACAGCAAAGGCATCAGATTGTTGAAAATTATCAGTCAGTAAAAGGGTATAAAACATTTCTAAGGCAATAGATATACCATAGAACACTGAAAAAGATCATCAAGAAGTGGCTTAAATTTGGCACAACAGTGGAATTACCTTAAAAAATGATGAAAATTGATCTGGAAGGCTGCTAAGACACCTACAGCAACATTAAGAGAGTTTCAGGAGTTTCTGGCAAGTACTGGTTCTGTACTGCATGTGATAACAATCTCTCGTATTCTTCATATGTCTGGCCTGTTGGGGTGGGGTGGCAAGATTGAAGCCTTTTCTTACAAAGAAAAACATTGAAGCCTAAAAACCTACATCAAGTCTGCCGAAAGCCAGTAGGAAAATGAGTTATGATCAAATGAGACTAAGGTTAAACTTTTTGGCCAGAATTACAAAAGGTATGTTTGGCGCAAAGCCAACCCTGCTCATTGCCAAAAGTACACCACACCCACAGAGAAGCATGGTGGAGGCAACATTATGCTTTGGGGGCTGTTTTTTAGCAGTTTGAACTGGGTCTTTAGTCAAGGTGGAGGGAATTATGAACAGTTTAAAATATCAGTCAATTTTCCAACAAAACCTTCACTCCTCTGCTAAAAAGAAGAAGATGAAGTCAGCATGATAATGGCCTTGAGCACAACTCCAATGAAGAATGTCTTCACCAGAAGATCAAAGTTTTATCACATAGAACTCGTCAGTGTTATAAGCTTATGTGACCCCGGCCTAATATCAGAAATTAGACCCAAGCCACGTCCAGCCTTCCTGATTTCATCCCCTATGACTACTCATCCTGAACCATTTTGTTCCAGAGTACTAAAATGATACCAGTGAAGTAAGAGCAGCGGAATCATTTGGAAATGCCTTGTGTAGCCGCGGCACATCGTTTCTATCAGAAAGTGAGAATCCACTAAACATAAAGTATGGCCTTAATAGGCACATTTACTGGTTTACTAAGAACACACATCTTAAATATGAAGAATATGGAGCAATAATCATCCGGCACTGCCGGCAGACAGAATGTTACTGTAATTATATTGCACTACTTTTGTGTTGCTGAATTAGTCGACCTTTCCTCCAAGAAATTCTTTAAAATTTGGGATAGCAGTAAAATATTTAAGCTCGATATGCAGTGACAATGTTATGAATAGAAATGCCTGTAAATGACTTTGGTATGCAGTAGTAATAGCTTCAAGCTGATAAGTAACGGCATCTATTGGAAAGCGATGCGATGAGACTAGAGTTAGCACTCTATTAATCAAACTTTTTTTTCCCTAGTTACGACTCTACATTCACATCTTCCCGATACCTATCTAATAAATAGCTCAGGCTCTTATCGGAGCAGACGCGGCAGCCGTGCATCTCCTAATCATTCTGCCGTTTTGCTACAAGATCGGAGAAAACAGAAACCGTGTGTGAACTTAGGCATCAATTATATTATAATAACTAATATAAAAAAAGACAAACACCATTGTGGGTTATCTCCATTACATGTCAGGATGACAACGGGGTCATGGCCTTGGGCGCATCTTGTTGGAAGCTGTTATATTTTATTTTTGTCTATTACATGAAACACTATTGTGTAATAATCATTATTTACATTGGAAAATATCAAAAAGAAATGGCAAAATTGTTTTATTTTTACTATCTCACCACATTTGAATTTTTTTTTTCCTTTTTTCCTAGCACTTTTCTTTCTAGGCTTCTTTTCTAGTTCTTTTTTTTAAATTTTTAAATGACTGGTGTCAGTAAAAGCTACAACTAGTCCCACAAAAAACAAACCCTTGTACGGCTAGGTCAAAAGAACATTCCAAAAGTTATAACTCTGGAAGAAGTGGAGCAAAAACACTAAAGTGCAAGAACAAAAATTGTACAAAGGGAAGGGATTACCGTAAGCATTATGTAATTAAATTAATCAGCCCAGAATTTTAGACCTATTTACATTAATAAATCTAACGGGTGTTCAACAATGGAATGCCACTTTAATTTTTAGCATATTTATTATAATAATAAAAAAAAGTTTTTTTCCCAGAAATTCTTCGATATAAACCTAGACAGGGCAGTCTGAGAAATAAAGACATTATTGTAATGTAATGCAATGGAGCAAATGGAAAATAAATAAAAAATACATAAATCCAGTCTGCTCTAAAAGGGGTGATAACCCTAAGTTTTCATGTGGTTGGAGACAATATGTGCTCTGATGGGAACGTGCCTTGTGTATTACAGGACGCTCTCATAAAGTGGTCGGTGTGGCTTATATATAATATATCTGATATTCTGTCTGAGGTTATCATTACTTTTTATTATTTCTCCAACACTTGGCGCAGTTGTAAGAGTTTAACACACAAACAGTTAAAAGACTCGAGACATAGTCATTCATCCATTCACATTAGATAGGAAGCCCCTCTAATAGTGTAAATTGATGTTTGCTGGAATTGCAATTAGCTAGATTCTATTGTTTTAGTATCTTCTACAAAATTATAAAGAGCTTTCATGTACAAGCAAATTGAATCCCCGTAAAGAAATTAAAATAATAGCATTTATATCTGAAAAACATTATTAACTATTTTAATGTGTTTTTCAGTGTAGAACTTTTCATAAATGCATTTTTCAAATGACTTTTCTTGTTCTTTGTGACATGTATACAATGAAACAAAAGTAGAACATAAGTCATTGATACAGGAACTATTAAACTGTAAGACTAAAGTGAACTAGAATAGATACATATGCCAGAATAAAAACTATACTACATAAAAAGTGAAAAAACGGAGAGATAGCTAGGTAGCTAGCTAGATAGATACTGTAGATAGATAGAATCATGTAGATGTGGCTCTGTCTATCTATCTATCTATCTATCTATCTATCTATCTATCTATCTATCTATCTATCTATCTATCTATCTATCTATCTATCTATCTATCATATCTAGAATTAAAGTAAAGAAAGGAGTGAGCTGCGGGGTCCTGGCTTAGAAACTTACATACAATAAATGTCTAACAAGTATCAGCAACCCAGTTTATGACAACTCAATAAAAGGACATGGATAAAAAACACTGGATGAAAAAGACCTTTCACCAAATTTTTCATGTTGAACTTGACACATGATGTAATAGTGGCTATAGAGCTGAATGTAATGTTTTTTTTGCCTCTCTAGTGCGGAAATATTAGAAATCAAATAATTTGGACCTATTGAGTTAACGTTTGTTAAGGCCAAGTGGGTGTTATCAGAGTTTTCACTGCAGGCATGCACTTCTTCTCTCTGTATGAGTTGACTAATCATAAGCAGGCAGTAACAAAGCAGAAAAAGAACACCCCCCACCATAGCTTAGGTTTCTCAGTGTGTGAAATGTAATGATACAGTTCTGATCTCTTGGCCTAAACTCCAGCATGATTAGAAAGTGCAGCTGAATTTAGCTGTGTCACATTACAAACCATTCTATCAGCTCTCCTCATCTCATAGCACTGTCAACTCTGCTGTACTGCCACTCCCCACTCTGCCTATTCAGAGATAAGTCACACTTATGTCTGTTGTGCTCACTGTATCTTGTGATTAATCTGCAGTGAGATCTGGTCTGTGTGTCAACACATCTCACAAGGAGTTGTTGTGCTCTCAGTGCAGACAGATTACAAATTGCCCTTAGCACAACTGACATAAGTGTGACTCATCTCCGGACAGGAAGTGAGAGGGAAAAAGCAGTACAGCAAAGCTGGCAGTGCTATGGGAGTGGAAGAGCTGATAGAAAGCTTTGTGATGTGACACAGATAAACTCAGTGGCACTGCCCTTTCCTCCACATCGATCTTGTCTGAAAGGTGTTTCCTTACATCTCATACATTGAGAAACCTAAGTCATACTTCTTTTTCTGCTGTGTTGCTGCATGCTTACAATTTGGAAACTCATATTGAGAGAAGTACATGCCACTAGTAGAAAACACACCCTTGGACTTAAAAAAAAGTTAACTTACAAAGTGTCATATACTTTGATTGCTAATATCTCCGTAACGAAGAGGCAAACTTAAAACTATAAACATTTTATTCTGCTCTGCAGCCACTATTAAAATTATCCAATTCAACATGAAAAATTTTGTGAAAGTACCTCTTTAAGGCAGCACTCACACGTGTCATGGGATGATGGACAGATCGGCTATGAGTCTCCTGATCCAAAATCAAATTCTTAAAGGGGTTGTCCAGGACTATTTGATTTGTTTTAGGCTAAGTGCACACGTTCAGGATTATTTGCGTTTTTTTTGCGTTTTTTTGTGGGAAAAAACGCGTCAAAAATGCATGATTTAAGCATCCTATCATTTAGAATGAATTCCGCAATTCTTGTGCACATGATGCGTTTTTTTCCGCAAAAAAACGCATCGCGGAAAAAGAAGCAACATGTTCATTAATTTAGCGGAATTCTAGCGTTTTTCCCGCTATATTATTGACCTAGAAAGTTCAGGGAAAAATTGCGGTAAAAACGCATCAAATCCGTGCAAAAACGCACCGAAAACGCGCAAAAAATGTGCATTTTTACCGCGAAAAAAGTCAGTTTTTGCTCAGGAATATTCTGCAAACATTCCAGAACGTGTGCACTTAGCCTTACTATGGGCCTAAGAACTAAAAGTCAAGTATTTGCTAACTACCTGCCTATTCTGCTCATCACAGATCTCTGCCACCACAGAGTGGTCATAGATCTCTTCTGCAGCCGTTTATGCGGCTTCCACTGAAGTTGCGTTGACAGAGCAGCAGCTACTCTTCCACTCAGCTCTGTTGATGGGGTGTGACTGCCGATGTCATGCTGATTGACATCCAGCTTCCCCACTGACTATCTACATTGATGCAGCTGTTAATCAGCATGTCGGTAGTCACGCCCCATTGACAGAGCATCTCAAAAGAAAGGAGCGGCTATGTTGATGTGAAATAGCAGAATCACTGACATGAGCAGTCAGTGACCATTCTGAGTCACATGAAACTGTCCAAAAGCAAGAAAACATGCATGAAGGCAGAGACCACCATTAAAAAAATCGCAAATTTTTATTTAATGTATACAAAAACCATACATGAAATAAAAACATTTAAAAATGAAATACACTGATACAAATGATTCATAGCCATTGACGGCAGGAGCCCTAAACAACCATCTAGCACCTATAAATAATATTGCCAAATATACTCTGTAATTGATAATAGAGTCACCAGTACAAAGAGCAAATATAAGAATCATAATGACTAGCACCCAATACAGAACAACTGCTAAGTGATTAGAAATGGCATAGATGCTGTCTTTTATGACATGCTGCAGGTTGACCCCATTTATAATATGTATGATGGTGCCCTCCCTTCTTCTCTATGACCATTCTGAGACGGCACTGGGCAAAAGAGGCAGATCGTTGCTAATGATCTGCCTGTTACTTGGGTCCGTAGTAAGAAAATCTAATAGTCATGTAAACCCCTTTAATTGTGTATATGAGGCTTTTCAAGTTCTGTTCAGGAGACTGGCAACATTTTACATAGGGATTCCTACTCGGACCTCGACATATGAATGCGTGAATCTGGCCTAAGGGGCAGGAAACAAACAGCTTTTGTACATGGTACTAAAGTCATCTAAATGGGCTAAAGTCATCAGTGGTGACCATAAGGATCAGTATTAGGCCAAATTCTTGTTATTCTCTTTATTAATGACCTAGTGGATGGGATAGAGAGTAAATGTTAGTCTTTGCTGATGACACCAAACTATGTAGAATAAAACATTAATTTTGACGATATAATATAACAGAGTTATCTGAATAAATATCTACAAGGGCAAACATATGGCAGATGAGGTTTAATGTTGATAAATGTAAAATAATGCATTGCGGCCATAGTAATTGTATAGCTGCATATACCGTATTTTTCGGACTATAAGACGCACCGTACCATAAGA